>JAFEMH010007952.1:0-69810 GCA_022495995.1 Adenophora triphylla var. japonica | reverse complement strand
ACAAATCTCGAGTATCTACACATATCTTAACAATGTTTAATTTAATGAACTTCTCTTTGTAGATGTCTACTAAAGACTATCTTGCGTGTGGACATTCATTTAGTTAATTTATTGAAAAATGAATGCTCATAACGGAGTAGTATTTTTGTCACATAAATTAATTTATATGAAATGTTTATAATGCAAGTATACCATCACTTTGTTTCTTTGTAGGCTGTACTAAGAATTAATACTCAATCTTATAATCTTAGGTGCAATGTATTTATCATTGAAAATGACCCGAGGCCAGTGAGGGAAGTTCTCTAATTTTCTTCAGCTGTGAAAGGGCCAATTATTATTATTATTTAAAAAAATAGTCCTTTTAAAATAGCTGAAGTCTGGTTGACTTCTAGACTAATTCAATGTTTTTTTCTCGACGTGATAGCTTAATGTTATTTCCTATACATTAACAGCTAGTTGTAGCACGTAATGGATCTTGTTTTAAACACTTTGTTTATTGCTTCGGACAAATTCCACGTCATTAAATTTGATTATCAGTTTACTAAGATGTATTAACCATTTTATGTCTGCTTGTGAAGCAAGTCTTTGAGTTTTCTTTTCCCTTCGGATGTAGGGGCATCATTACTAGTTTTGGAAGAGTAAAATCAACTTTCCCAAAATGGGTTTCTTGGATCTGTTTTCTACGGCTTCTATGCCTGTTTTGAAAGTTCTCTTGATTACGGCACTGGGCTCGTTTCTTGCTTTAGATCATGTCGATATCATGGGGGAGAGTGCTCGGAAGCAAGTTAATAAGGTATGATCATTTTCGTCTTTTGATTGTTAAATTGAAACAATTAACATTGGTACTTATTTTCTTGTGATCAGATTGTGTTTTTTGTGTTCAATCCAGCTCTTGTTGGAAGTAACTTATCTAGGACAATCACTTTTGAAAGCTTCCAAAAGATGTGAGTCTTTATTTTATATTTTATTTTATTAATTGATGACTTAATATATTAAAATTGTAAGACTTGGGAAGTGAAATCAATCATCAGTAGGGATTGAACCCTGACTTTCTATAAAAGGTATATCTGGTGCCGCTTGAGCTAGAACTCTTTGGCATATGTGAGTCTTTTAAGTTTTGGTCAACTTAGTTGTAATAAATGTGTAGGTGGTTCATGCCCGTTAATGTTCTTTTGACGTTTATCCTTGGCTCTGTACTTGGATGGATACTTCTTGTGATTGCTCGACCCCCTTCCAATCTAAAGGGACTCGTTCTCGGTTCATGTGCAGCTGGTAAGCGGAAAAGTTCCTATTACTTGAGCTCATAATTAATTTTTATAATTACTGAAATAAATATTTTTGAAAAATATAATAAGATTAACGGGTTTGGTGATTTTGATGACAGGAAACATGGGAAACTTGCCTATGATTATCATCCCAGCTGTATGTAAAGAGAAAGGTAGCCCCTTTGGAAATCCAGATGTTTGCCACCAATTTGGAATGGCTTATGCTTCTCTTTCTATGGCGGTATGTCTAATTTATTTTCATATATTTGTTAAGTTCTTAAAAATATTTATCACTGAAATTGCAAAATGTTAACATTGGTTCTAAACTTTGTTAAAAAAAAGAGCAATATGTGGCTACAATAGCTCCCACTATGCATGGGACCCAGGGAAGTAGCTGACCCCAAATTATTTTGAGATTAAGGATTTGTTGTTGTTGTTGACTTGTTGTATATTCAAAAATACCAGTTTGATTAGACCGGATAGATTGTTGATTCTAACTATAAACCTGGTTGAACACTTCAGTTAGGAGCAATGCTTTTATGGACTTATGTCTATAATATTGTGCGGATTTTCTCAAGAACGAATGTAAAAGTAGCAAATATGGATGAGGCCATCATCAATATTAAATCCATCACAGAAACGGAAGATTTACTATCTGATAATTTAACCGAAAATTTGCTTCCTTCAAACGGACAATCCTCGGTGGACAGCGCTTTCGGTTTAGCTCTTCCTACCGATGATGTAGAGGAAGAAGTGAAGGTAGTTATCCACACCTTTTCTTACTAGGAAGCTCTTCTCTCTCTCTCACACACACACACTGCACACTCTGGATTTGGGACATGTGCGGTAGTACCGCACATAAGTCGAGATAAGGTGTAGGGCGGGGATGCGACGCGAGCTAATCCAACAGGTGAAAAATGACGAGCCAAGATAAATGTATAAATACCCTTAATGAAGGGCAAAAATGAGAACTTTTAAGATGCGAATGAAGGACCAAGATCGCGGGCCCACACGACTTCTGTGCGGTTGAACCCCACAGTCCCCGGATCCACACACTCTCTTCCTTTCTCTCTCATTTTGTTGTCTTCAAACTTTGCAGCATGTTACAATCTTGGAAAAGCTCAAACAACATTTGGGGAGTTTATTAAGACAAATTAACATTAGGGCTCTGTTAGCACCATCAGCCATCGGAGCGGTACCCTCTTTTTGCTCTTGATCCCTCAAAAGTTGACGTATATGTTTTTTTTCTCCCCCATGTTAAAGTTGTTTCTATTGCAAGACAGAACTGATAGTTTTATTGGCTTTTCTTCATAGCTTACTGGCTTTGTCATTGGAACCGTCACACCTTTCCGAATGTTAATGATTGGTAATACTGCCCCCCTTCATGTAATCCAGGATTCTGCATACCTTCTAGGGTATCTCTCTCTCTCTCTCTCTCTCTCTCTCTCACAACACACTCTCTCTCTCTCTCTCTCTCTCCACCTTCCATGTAGTTTAATCCTTTGATCCAACTGCAGGGATGCAGCAATCCCATGTGTTACATTGATTATGGGAGGGAACCTTTTAAGAGGTGATATATTTTATATGCAAAATGCATGTTACTATTAGTGACACCTTGCATGGGTTAATTTTACTGTCCGTCCCCGAGGTACGGGCAAATATCACTGCTCCCTTGAGGTTTGCTTATGTCTCACTTTCCCCCTCTTAGCAATTTTATTTAAATGATACTCCCTCCGTCCCAAAATGTTTGTCCCATTTGACTTTTTAGTTGAACTTTGACCACAAATATATGACAATTTAATTATGTTCATGAAATTCTAAAAATTCTTATTGATTCACCATTAATAATATTATCAACAACAACTTTTAGAATTTCATGAACATGATTATCTCTCATAAATTTGAATAAAGCTCAACAAAAAGCTTAAACGACAAACATTTTGGGACGGAGGGAGTATGACTTTACCCCTAAATCTTTCACGTGACTAGTTTATTTTCAGACTTTGCCTTTAGGAGATTTCGGGGTAAAATAGTTATTTTGTTTACATAAAGTTGATAGAATGGGACAGTGATGAGACGAAATCAAACCTAAGGGGACCAGTGATATTTTCCCAAACCTTAAACCCATCTTGCATATATGAATCAATTTGAGTAACTTTGCATATATTTCTCTTAATTTCTAGGTCTGAAAGTGCCCGGCGTTAAGATGTCACTCATTTTTGGAATCATAGCAGTTCGCTACGTATTCCTGCCAGTTTTGGGCATTTTTATTGTCAAAGGGGCTATTAGTTTGGGCTTAATACATTCAGATCCGTTGTATCAGTTTGTTCTTCTACTACAATATGCACTTCCCCCAGCCATGAATATCGGTACGACTAATCTTGCTTTGATAATAACCTTTACTTTAGCAAATGCAATTGGAAAATGCTAAATCCACGCCCTCCTTGTTTTTTTTATATATATTTTTTCCTTGTCCTTGTCTCTGACAGGTACAATTACCCAACAATTTGGAACGGGAGAGAGCGAATGCTCTACTATTATGTTCTGGACGTATAGTCTAGCATCAGTTTCGCTTACTCTTTGGTCAACTTTCTTCATGTGGCTGGTTTCATGATCTGTTTATTTTTACATTATAGTGCAGAATATATGATCTACTACCCTCAAAACATAACGGAAAACGGCCGTTTTCGTTAAATTCTGACATGAAGCTGACTCTCTTGTTCGTTAGAGCCTTAAATGCAGCAGTATGAAGCTGATTCTCTCTTAGATCATGGGTCTGTTTTTTTGTTGTACACATTCTTGATTCAATTATATTGATACTCCTATATCTTGTACTCCTCCGTAGTTGACTTGTCAAAGGTTTTACGTGTATATTTTATTTATTTGTACATTGCTTGAACTATCGTAAAATTCTACTAAGATTTTTTTTAATCTAGAAACGTGCACGAGTAAAAAAAATCCTCACTTCAGCTAATATGAACACAAAATGGCAGCTGTTGCATCGAATGTGCGTGATCTATATATGGGACACGGAATTACTCCGGTGCTTTTTTCTCCGGGAATTTGCCCCATAAGTTCCTTTTAACAAATCAATTCTCACTAAGTTTCTCCTAGTATTAAAATGTCCCATAAGTTCTCATGTTGTACATGTATAATACAACATTTAGTTATGCAAGAGTTTAAAATCATAATACCGCATCCGCACCACCGCTCCGCCACAGCCTGGCTACGCGCCGCCGCCGCTATCGCCGCATGCCGGATTTCGGTCAATTTTCGCCGGAATCCGGTTAATTTTCACCGGAATCCGGCAATTTTGGCCGGAATCCGCCGCCGATCGCCGGAATCCGGTCGCCGGAGGTCCGAATCGGTCGCTGGTCCATGGGCTTCTGACTCGGTGACCGGCGGCCGTCTAATGCAAAAGATATATGGCCTTAATTGATGTTTTATTTTCGAAACATAATACAACATTCATAATACAACATTAAAAGGAACTTATCGAGCATAGATTTAAAAAAAAAAGGAACTTATGGGGCAATGACCCTTTTTCTCCGACACTCAAATAAATGCTCAACACAATGTAAAATATTTTCAGCATTACGTAAAAACACTTTTTTGGACTATTAATATTTTTTAGCGTTTTTACATAGCGCTGAAAACATTTTAAATTGTTTTGAGAATTATTTACATTTGTTGTCTGATTTTCATTTTGCTGAAAAAAGCGCCCGGTGCATTTCAAAATCCTTTGTGCATTAGTATGTCAGCATGTAAATGTGGATTTTTTTTTTTTAATATAGCTTTTTAAAAATTTATATATCAAAATAACATTTTCAAAAACTTAAGTACCAAAGTAGCACTTTTGACTTGAAATCCGGAATTGGGAATTCCGGATTATGAAATCCGGAATTACCAATTCGGATTTGATTTTTTTTTTTTTTTTTGTTTTCCAAAATTGAATTTCCGAAAATAATAATTCCGTAAATAGGGGGCGATCGCGCCCTAAAATAGAGCGATCGCTCATGTGTACTCCGGAGGTACCAATTCCGGATTCTATTTTTATTTTTATTTTTTTCCAAAAAAGATTAAATGAGTAAAATGATATTTTCTGGAATAAATAGAGAGCGATCGCACGTATGTGGGGGCGATCGTTCTTAGTGTAATCCGGAACTGATAACTCCGGATTTTAATTTTTTTTTTTTAAATACTAAATATATCTGAATTGAATTAAGTAATGTTTTTTTGAAAAATTCAACCGGAAATGCTAATTCCGGATTTGCTTTACAAAACCCATCTTCCTCGGCAAATCAGAAGAAATCGGCATAATAAAAATTCATTGAAGAAGAAGGAGAAAAGAAGAAAGAAGAAGAAAGTAGGTGAATTTTTTTCAAAAAATATTGAAAATTCAAGAAGTTGATTAAGAAGTTCAAGAAGAAGAGGTGATTAAGAAGGTACATTTAATCCTCTTATTTTTTGTTCGAAATTTAAATTTAGTATTTATTTAAATTTTTTGTGAATGTAGTGATATTGTTAAATTAGATTTTTTATAATTTATTTTTCAATTTCTAGGAATAAATATGGCCGGAGTTCCACTTGTTTTCATGTGTTATTGGGGAGGAAATGATGAACACTGTTTGAAGGTGAACATTTTGCACGGGGCCCAAAATGTGCACTTAGGGCTAATACTCGGTGGAGTTACAAGAAGTTGATTAAAAAGTTAGCTAAGAAAATTGGGGTAGATCGAGCTGTTGTTCAGTTGCAAGTTATATGTAGATATCCTCATCTTGTTGCTCCCGGAATTGCAAACTACATTCCATTTGTAATCGACAATGATATGGGTATGGAAGTCATGTTTGATGTTTCGCTCGCTTTGGTGGGTTGAGTAGCTTACAATTGTATGTTAAGATAAATTTAGTTGATAATGTGAATGTTGAGGAGTTTGAAACCTATGAGGAGCCATTACAAAATCCGCATGTTAATGACATGGATACCTTCCAGATGGGTTCTTTAAGCTGCTATAGTCAGATGGATGCTGGAACAAGTACACAAACATATGTGGAAGAGGAAGAGGGAGAAGAAGAGGAAGAGGAAGAGGAAGAGGAAGAGGAAGAGGAAGAGGAAGAGGGGGAGGAAGAGAGCGAGGAAGAGGGAGGGGGTGAGGAATTGTATAATGATGATGATAATGATTCAGATTATGAAGAAAATATTGAGTTGCTTCTAAATGAAGATCGTGACGATGGATATGATGATTGCAGTAGTCCTACCGATGTTAGCGAGAATGAGGGAGAAGATTTGGCGTTACATTTGGTTGCTTACGAAGAACCACAACATCATGTGCATGACAGAGTCGGGTATCAATTTTATCGTGATATTGGAGAAGGATCGGAGATATATGATGATAACCAATATGACTTTGCTGAATGGAATGTAGAACATCAGGACATTGCCAAAGGTATTCGCTTTTCAAAGAAGACAGATGTGCAGATAAAATGAAGTTGTTTCATATTAAGAAAAATCTGCGCTTCAAGGTAAAACGAAGCACAACCCGAAAGTGGACTATCGAGTGTTTGATGAAAGATTTTCCGTGCAATTTTTATGTGAATGTGAGTTTGAAGAATGCCGGGTATTGGGAAATTACCAAATACAAGGGTCCTCATTCTTGTTTGGCAACAGAAATTAGCCAAAATCATCGAAACATGGATGTTAAGTTCATAGGTGAAGTTTTGGAACCGGTTAAGGCCGATCCCGAGTTGAAGATTGTACTAGTGAAGGCGGAAATAAAAAAGCCTATGGAAAGGAAGTTTCATATAGAAAGGCATGGTGTGGCAAACAAAAAGCTATTGCAGAGGCATATGGAGACTCGGGAGGAATCTTACATAAGACTCGCCACGTTTGTTAGCCGCCATCCAAAAGTGGAACCCCGGAACCATTGTGGAGCATTCTCGATCCTCCTCCTCCCGGTACTTTAGGTATGTTTGATCGTGTGTTCTGGGCATTTGGCACTTGTGTGGAAGCATTCACTCATTGTCGTCCTGCTATTTCTGTTGATGACACATTCCTGCATGGAAGATATAGAGGGTTATTCTTATTGCCACGGGGTGTCGACGCAAATGATAGTCTACTTCCTCTCGCATTCGCTATTGTTGAAAAAGAGGACTATCGAAACTGGTGTTGGTTTCTGCATCTTCTATGCAAACATATTGTTAAGGGTCGTGAAGTTTGCTTGATATTTGATCGGCATAATGGCATCCTTTGCACGGTTGGAGACATTGCCAGCTGGCCACGAAATGTTATCCACATATGGTGCATGTTGCACTTGCGAGCTAATTTTCTTAAAGCTCACAAGGGCGTTGGATTGAAAGATCTTTTTTGGCGTGCTGTTAGCACCACCCAAGATAGAAAGCTTAAATGCTATCTGAGGCAAATTCGTATCATCAACCCTGAGGCATATAAATGGTTTGAGAACTTGGATGCTAGAAAGTGGACAATGGCTCACGATGGTGGATATAGGTACGGCATTAAGACTACTAATTTGTCGGAAGTTTTTAATGGCGTTATGAAAGGAGCTCTGGGAATGCCAATTTCAAATAGCTTGTTGAGACCTCATTCTATAGGTGTGTGGCATACTTTCAAGATAGACTCACTAAAGCAATTAGTGCTTTAGGGGGAGATCCTAATGGCATCCCACCACCAAATGCCACGCTACAATTCAGTGAGAGAATCGATCGAAGATACCAATACAACTTGGATAAGGCTGGGTTTCATCACGTCACAAGGTTTAACACTACGTCATGGGTGTTTATAGTGTGACGACCAGTGGTACGTGGTGACAAAGGTGGGCACATTCAAGTTGTGAGATTGCGTGATCGAACATGCACTTGTGGCAAATGGATGCAATATCATTACCCTTGTTCGCATGTGCTTGCGTGTTTCAAATCGCAAAGTGTCGATGGTATGAGTTATATTCATCCTTTTTACAGCCTTGCCTCGTACTACAAGACGTGGAGTTGCTCTTTTCATCCAATCCATGACGAGGCCTATTGGAATGTAGATCATATTGTCCCACGTTTACCCTAACCCGAGCATCGACGTGACAAGAAGCAAGTGGAGACCTGTGTCAAGGCGACCGAGAAACTCTATGGATTGGCAAGTTGCAAAAAAAAAGAATCGTTGTGGATTTGCAAGTTAGAAAGTCACACGCGAAGGAGATGTCCAACTCTTAGACAAGAAGAGTTAATTGTTATTTTTATTATTACTTCTTAAATTACGTACTTTGAACTTTTAAGTATTATTGTTTTATTTGAACTTGTAATATTGTTTTATTTGAACTTGTAATATATTGAACTTGTAATATATCTAACTCTTGGTGGAGTATGACATCAAATATATTTGTAGTTGCGAAACTTAAAACGACCAAATGGGTCAACCGCTCCATTTTATAGCAAATAAAATATGAATAAAAACTGAAATAACATTAAAATAAATATTAAAATTAGTGATCACATCCCGATCACATAGGATAGAAATACAAGTTCAACAGTTCAACAACACATACATTAATCAAACATTAAAATAAAGAGTTCAAATTAGTGATCACATCCCGATCACATAGGATAGAAATACAAGTTCAACAGCTTCAACAACTTTTACATGAAAAACCCCTTCATGGAAAATCGATGGGATGAAATCCTTATGGAATACCTGCAACACAAATAAACTAATGTCATTTGTTGAACAATCACCCACTCACAGTCTGTACCTATCAATTTTACCTTGAATACATTGAGGAGTGTGATGTTGAGTATATGTGTTTTACGTGAGGGGGAGAAAACAACAACCTAAAAATTACAAAAAAAACATGATTAGATGGCAATATTAATAATAGGTTCAAGTTGTTGCATTTTTAATACATCATACCTGATGAAGTATCGTAACGTAACCAACAACTATGTCATCTCCGAACTCACTCTCGCAAACACCTTATGATGAATTGCACCACCTATTGTTCCCGTTGGATCCTATCAATTTTATCTTAATTAGTAAGATAAGACACGTACTAATCATGCTAGAAAACATACAAAACTCATATGCTAACCTTCAAAGTCACCGTAGCGTCACCAAATTCATTTCGTGTGATGGTCTTGGCAACACCAACGGCAACATTAATCCTATCAAATCCATTAGGAAATTCGCCCGTGATAGTAATGAAAGGGGTAGCAAAGAATCATACAATCGCCACCGAGCAGCTTCAAGTGCGGAGAGCCAAGGATCGCGTTCGAAATCTTTATCCTCCTTGGGATCTTCAATCGCTCTCCTCACATACTCTTGGGTCGGAATCGAGGTTCCCGAGAGGATCCCCTCTCTCGACGATCGAGGTTTCTTTGGCGCAAAGCCAACCGCACGTCACCACTTGGACCAGAATCGACGCTCTCCTTCGCGTTGAGACAGATTTATTTGAGAGAGGTGAGAGGGTTGAGGGTTAGATGTTTGGCCTTTTCAAAATGAGGACGGAGATTAGAAGAATTTTGAGTCTACGATCCATATTTCAGAGAGGAGAGAGGGTCGAGGGTTAGATGTTTGTAATGAAACTACTCCTTCCTTTTAAAGGGGAATTCAAATTTGATAAATCCGGCATTAGCAAAGGCCGGATTTGTAAGTTAAGATAAATCCGGCATCGACAGCCGGATTTGTCGCTGAAGATAAGATCGGCATTGGCTGTCGATTTGAACGTATATTATAAATGTTCAACCTATCTTCAATTAATGCACTTTTTTCATTACAGCTTTTTGTCATATATGTGTGTGCACAGTGTACCAACACACAGAGTTGTAACATTACTATTTTTAACATGGAAAATAAGGACAAATGGGGCGATCGCCCCTTCCCATCCGCGCGTTCGCGCAAAGTTACTGGAATTGTGGGAGCGATCGCTCCAATAAGAGGGGCGACCGCTCCAAAGCCAAAACTGAGCCAATAGCGTGTAATACTCCCTCCGTCCCAAAATGTTTGTCCCATTTTTTATTTTCAATTAACCCGTTATTGTATAAAACTCTTGTAATACTCCTCCGTCCCAAAATGTTTGTCCCATTTTTGACTTTTTTGTTAAACCTGTTATTGTATAAAATGAAATTTCCATATATATTGTGTTTATCAACATTTTCATAAATTATTTTCCCATAATTAATTTTTAATAATTACTTCCATAAATTGTAATTGTTAATTTTTTAAAATTACATATTTCCATCTACTGCATATACTAATTGGCATAAATTGTATGCCATTTATAGTGTTTTTTTTTTCAGATACCATAATTTTTATTATAGAATTTCTGGAATTAATATTAAAAAAATTATATCCAATAGTTTACCACTAAATAATTCTGAATATTGGAACTCCTAACATTCCTAAATTACTACTCCTACATAAAACCAAGTTTGTTACAAACCAAACATCAGCCATACCACCGTGCACAATACAAGAAGGGAAGAAATAAAATCGATTTAGCGAGTCAAACAAAGAGGAAATTAACAAGAAGTTTGTTACAAACCAAAAATAAAGATGTCTTTGGGACACACCCCAACATAAAACCAAGTTTGCATGCCAACAAAGGCATGACGAATTAAAATACAAACCAAATATGAAATATTGTTTATGAGGATCCCCTCATCAAATTAAGCCACAAACCAAAGCTGAAATTAACTAAGAGTTTTAAAATTCAACAAAAACATTAATCTTCGTAAATGTCCACCATAGCCCGACCCATCTCCCTGGTGGTGGTGGCATCCGTCCAAGGATATTCTCGAGCAACCGAGTCCGCTCCTCCCGTACACGATCATGTTGTGACATCCAAGCATTTTGTTGTGACATCCAAGCATTTTGTTGTGCCCTCCAAGCCTCGGTTAGTCTCAATCTCCGCATCCACGCGACGGATAAATGTCCAAAATCTTGCCTCATATCTCTAATTTGACTCTCCACGTAGCCAACTCCGCTTCCGACAGATAATAAGCAGCCTCGACCGGTCCGCTTCGCCACTCCTCCTCCTCCTCCTCCTCCTCATCATCATCATCATCATCATCATCTCCAGCGTGAGGTCTCCTAGATGACCCCCTCACCCCTCTTTACATTCCGACATTTAGTGGTGAGGGTGAATAAGTTAATCTTTGGACCTCCTTTAATGTCCTTGTTCACTAACTCCGAGGTTAAATCCCGATTTTGTTATCGTGGATGTGATCAACAATGGAAAATTATAGTTCGTATTGGCCATACCCTTAGCCGTGTTCCATATCTCCTTACTGATTATTTTTCCAAAATCAATTGTTTTTCGTTGAACTATCATGTGCATTAGAAATGCACGTCTCCAATTAACCTCATTAAAATGAGAGGAGGGGAGGATCCTCTCACAAATAAATCTATGAAGATACTTCATCCAAGTATCCATGTCTCGAGCCTTAACAACTACCCCCTTCTTCACATTCCTAGGGTCAATTATCCCAAAAGTCGGAGCTAGCAAATGCAAATTTTCCCTAACATTTTTTCCTATCCTCTCCATCTCTTTGGTGTACTCACACCCATCCTCCTCAATGTTAGTGGCTAACCCGTAATGTTGATTAATGGCATTCCTATCATAATTAACCGAAGCCCCGCACAAAAGACTCCGTCCCGTATTCCCCGTTCAAAAACATTAGCATAAAATTCTTTGACTAAAAGTGAACTTCCATAGTTTGGGGGCTTACTCCCCAACTTTCCCCAATTGTAAAGGGTAACAAAACCATCTAAATACAAGCCATTAAAATCAAATTCCCTCTCGGGTTGAATGGCTTGTTTTCATATAACTCAAAGAATTGTTGAGCTTGAATCCCAACAAATTTAGCAAAGCATCATACGGGGGACCGGTAGGGGTTGGAGTGTTGGTGGTAGTGGTTCGTGGTTTTTTAGGAGGCATTGTCAATCAAAACTCAAAGATAAAAAATTGGAAGCTTACTTTTTAATTGGCCGGAAGTTCGCCGGAAGGTCGCCGAAATTTCGCCGGAGTCTTTGTCTTGAAAAACAAACGTGTGACAATCTTCAAAATGCACCTCAAACCTTGAATGTGTGCTTCAAAATGGATGATTGATTGATTTTTGGGTTGAAGAAAATTGGATTTGGGGTTGAAAAAAGCTTGAATTTGGGGTTTGAAATTTGAAATTTTAGAGAGAGAGAGAAAAGGAGGCGTTGGTGGTAGGGTTATTTGATTGGGAGAGGGGAAGGTTTTTTTGGGATAAACCGTGCTTTGGGAAATCCGCGTAGAGGGCGATCGCGCTGGGTTTAGTGAGCGATCGCGCCTTTTCTCTGTAAAAAGAGGGCGATCGCTCGTTTATTGGGGTGATCGCGCGTATGGAATTTATTATTTGTTTTTTATTAAAAATAAATTTTTAATAAAAGAATCCGGAATTAGAATTTCCGGAGTACATTGGGGCGATCGCCCTCTATAAGGGAGCGACCTCCCTCTTGTCCGTCCCTCTTTGTCAAATTTCAATCGCTTTTTAACGTTGCTAGTTTTTTTATAATTTCCATCAGTTTTTTAACGTTTTCGCTAGTTTCTCGAAGTCCAGCTTAGCTTTTAAGAATTTCCACGCTTTTAACGTTTTTCGCTTAGTTTTTCAGAAAAATCAGTCCATGGCACGCTTTCATGAAATTAAAATTAACAATAATAAAAGAATAAGTTTTATAGAAAATTGACCACATCCCGGCCACGTAGGATACCGGTCAAGGATAATTGGACGGGGTAAATTCATCAGGGGGATGGCGAATCCTACTCCCTCTCCTCGGCATACGACGACCACCTGATCTAGATTGTTGAGATGAGGATGAGGATGATCCGTCGGGACTTTCTGAAAACTGCACATTAGGCAAATGGAAACTAGGCCTAAATCCCGAATCCCGAATGTCTCGCTCAGCGTCCGATTATAATTGCTAGAAGAAGGGAAGCGAGCTCGAGGCGGTTGCGTGAAATCAAACCGATTCATCAATTCGGTAAAAGAATTACCCGGTCCCGTCTCGGGTGAACTCGTCTCGATCGAACTCAAACCGATGCATATCACCGTATTGATCCCGCATCTCAGCTCATCCCGCAGCGTTGGTATCCGCCACGCCTACGAACCCGATTCTCCCTCTCGCGGCTCCTCTTCAGCAGTATGATCAACCGTTGGAGGGGGAGCTTGGGCTTGCTGCTTGCCGCTCCCTAATATGTGTCAGTGTTAGTGACACATTGTTGAGTGTAATTCACCATGTCTTCCAAGGATGTGGCATTCTGGCTGTATAAGTACATCCCTTGGAGACTTTGAATTTGTTCAAAACAATGAACTAAAATTAATTAATACGGAAAAATGGTATTGTTTTTTTTTAAATTATTGTATGTAATATATAACTTACCACACCCTCATAACCAAACGTGGCTCGAACCCTAGTCCCTCCACATTAGACGAATTGTGGATGAGCGATCGAGTAATACGCCTATACCATGTCAAATAGGGGTGATGGTAACTCATATCCACTTCACCAAACTCCCCATCAACGACATTAAACTCCCGTTCATTCCACCTTGCTATGTGATGATCATGTTGTTGCATCCAAGCTAACGCCCGACCGACCTTGCCGACTAATCCGATGCAAGTCCAAACCGGTGTCGCAGCCATCGTGCACACCTGAACCATCCCAAATTGTCGCATTACGCGATCCGGAAAGTGCCATTCAACCCTCTCAAAGCAGATGAGGGCACCTTCGCCCTCCATATAGCTTGGCCCCGAAGGCGTAAATTGAACCGGCACACCGTTGTATGATCGCCACACAACTCCGATCATTCTCTAAATATGACAACTGGTCTCGATAGCCTTGCAGGTTATGGGCAGTCACAGAAGTATAAGACAATGGACCCTTCCACCTACATATGAAACAATTGACATAAAAAATAATGAGTAAAAAAGCGATATATTACAAAACAGATCGTTTACAAAATGAAGTAATTGAAATATACCTGTAACCCACTGGTTGCAATCCAAGAAGTGTTATTTCTTCATGTCTCCTAGGTTGTGTACACAACAACCTCTCCCATGCCCAAAGCTATAAAAAATTATCATTAGGTACAAACACAAAGTTAAGTCCACTAGCATAATGTAATCATATATAATAGACATACCGTACAATGGTTAAGAAGCCACCACACCCTTTCGAATCGTGCCGAGATGCTACACACATCTCCCTATACAAGAAGGCCAACGCTCCATTACCCCAACTCTACAGACCAATATTATTTATATCCCTAAGAAGTGCGAGGTACATCAACTTCACTAGGTTATCAGACGAGACGGGCATAATGTATGACCCCAATAATAAGAAAATGTATGCTATATGTCTCAATCATATGCTCCTGACGCATTATTGGGAAGTTGTTCAAAATGAGGGAAGTGTCCTAGAACCCATCTCATTGATATCATTCCACCTCTTTTGATGTCTCTGCAGGTTGAGGGTGCAACCCCAAATAACTCCTCAACAATCTCAACCCACGCCAAAGCACTCCTACTAGTTTCGAACTAGTCACCGCCATTCCGTCTTCTGTGAAGACCACACAACATGCCAATATCCTCTAAGGTGATGGTCATCTCCCCTACAGGTAAGTGAAAAGTGTGGGTCTCTCGGACGCCATCTTTCAATCAAAGCCTCAATCAAATGCCAATCATATTGTATATGACCTAATAAATACACTCCATAAAAATCCAGTATTTATAAGCTTCTCTTCTATCCTCCAATCAACTCTAGGTGGAAGTTTGGACCACGCCTAGGTCTTAAATTGGATAACTCTTGTCCCTCCCAAATATATTTAGATCTATGTGTATCCCGAGAAGTAAATACATGAGGATCGATTGGCCCAGGATCAATAAATTGTTGTTGTACATGTTGATTCATCTCGAAATAAAAAATTTAATAGTAATTAAATTTAAATGGGACTTAATGTCTAATTCATTGACAATCGAAAATTAAGTACATAAATAATTTTAACAACAAAATATAAAAAATGCACAAATAAAAATTCTTAAAAAAAATTATATAGCTAAAATTAACAACTCAAAACAAATTAAAATAAGAAATATAACTAACCATTTTTAAGTACCAAACTAACACTTTCTCTCACAACTCTTTAAACTTCTTCTCTTCTCCTTAATTCTTTCTTTCTCTATCTCACTCTCTGCACTCCTTCTTCTTCCTTTCTTCCATGAACAATCAGAGTTAAGGAATTCAAAATTTGAATCCGGAAATGGCAAAATGTGATTCAAATTAAAGCAAATCCGGAATTGACAGTGCCGGATTTTGAAGATACGCGTCTAAGGAGCGATCGCCCCTTAAGTAGAGCGATCGCCCTCTCCTATTTTCAGAATATATTTATTTTATTTGCTTTATTTCTTTTTTGGAAAAAATAAAAATAAAAATAGAATCCGGAATTGGTACCTTCGGAGTACACATGAGCGATCGCTCTATTTTAGGGCGCGATCGCCCCCTATTTACGGAATTATTATTTTCGGAAATTCAATTTTGGAAAACAAAAAAAAAAAAAAATCAAATCCGGAATTGGTAATTCCGGATTTCATAATCCGGAATTACCAATTCCGGATTTCAAGTCAAAAGTGCTACTTTGGTACTTAAGTTTTTGAAAATGTTATTTTGATATATAAATTTTTAAAAAGCTATATTTAAAAAAAAAAATCCTTAAATGTGTATAGAATTATGTGAGTTTTGCTAAATACACACAATAATTACAAGATAGTTGTATAGGATTAACAAAATCACTGAAAATCCCAATTAAGTGATTTGAACAATCTTGCTTTATGTAAAAATCTAAAAAATAAAAAATAAAAGGTCATCTAGACAAAAGGGTATGCTCGAGCATACCCTTTAACGGTCATGCCTCATGCTCGGTCGAGTCATATGAATTGCTTGGCCGATCAGAACGCCAGAAATTAAAAAAAAGGGTATGCTCGACTGAGCAACACCAGAGACTCGGCCGAACAGATCCAAACCGGATAAATCGGAGGTTAATCGGAAAATCGTTAAAACCTTATAACCGTCAAACCGTAACCGGTTTAACCGGTTATCCGGTTCGGTTCGATTGAGAGATTTCGAGGTTTGTAACCAGCGATTTTAACAGGCTAACCGCCGGTTTTAATAACCGGTCACCTCTAGTTAGTACTCCCTCTGTCTCATTTATATAGATAACATTTGACTTTTTTGGTCAACTGAAATTTCGACTATTAATATCAATTTAATTTGTATACAGATACAGAGAATTCGTGTGGTTTTTGATCTTCCCGAGGCAAATGTGAATGCAATTTGTTGTAAATACAGAGAATTTTGATCAATATTTGTGAAACTAGCTCTTCCTAAGTTATAAAAAGTCCCCGTTTTAAACTGCTTTTATATTCGTCAAATATTTACAAGTTGAAAAAAATTGGACTTTTTATAATTTATGGAGAAACTGATTTCTCCCAAAACTTACTCTTCTTGGATTGTAACCCTTTTTTTTTTCTTTTTACAGAATGTCTTTACCAAAATGACTACGTAAAACTCCACTTTCAGTAAATTTAATCCTTGCACAAGTTATGTTTCCTGCTTTTCAAAGTCGATGCTCCCGTTCCATAATAAATATCGTACTTTCCATTTTCATTTTGATTAGTTTCAAAATAATATCACGTTTTAAAATAAGAAAAGTGACACAGTGCAATTTTGTTATTGTACAAATAGTGTACGTACAAACTAGTAAAACACTCTACTTAAAAATGTTGACTAGTCAACTGGATGCGATATTTATTACGGGGCGGCGGGAGTTGTTAAGCCCACATGACAAGCATTGCTTATTTATAGCATAAGATTACCATTATTTACCTTTGCCGTGGAAGCTTTTTACTTTTACTGTGCTCGTCCAAAAGTTCAAAAACCCTGTCTTTGATTTCCTTTTAACTAGTACAAACTTCCTGCATTTCTTGTTTCTTGATGTAGAGAAGCACATACATATATATTGGTTATTATTGAAATTTTTAACGGAAACTTTAACGAAATGGGCTTCCTAGGTTTGTTTTTAACAGCTTCTATGCCGGTTCTGAAAGTATTACTGATAACTGGTTTAGGCGCGTGTCTTGCTTTGGATCGCGTTGATATCTTAGGACCAGGCGCGAGAAAGCACGTAAATGAGGTATAAGTTTTATTACACGTTATAATCTTTTGCTAACAAATATATTTGCGTATTTATTAACACGACGACACTGATGATCTTTCTTGGATATATTTATCAGCTTGTGTTTTGGGTTTTCAATCCAGCTGTTGTCAGTAGTAACTTGGCAAAAACAGTAACTTTCCAAAGCATTGTTAAGTTGTAAGTGTTCTATCAATCTAGTGTAAAAATGGATGGAGCGTTAATTTTTTTAACGAAAGTTAACTGATTACTGGAAAATGGCTGTACGTAGGTGGTACATGCCTGTCAATATGCTCTTGACATTTACCATTGGGTCGATACTTGGATGGATACTTGTGATGATCACTAGAACTCCTCCTCATCTCAAAGGCCTCGTCGTTGGCTCGTGTGCCGGAGGAAACCTCGGATATTTGCTTCTAATTATTATTCCAGCTACGTGCCGAGAGAAAGGTAGCCCTTTCGGCAATCCGGATGTTTGCTACGAGTATGGAATGGCTTACGCTTCACTTTCTTTAGCGGTATGTGAACCCTTCCATGCATTTGTGATTGAGTTTCTTTAACGATAGTTAATGAAAAACTTAACGAGTTTATTTAAAAACCCACCTCTCTATTTCAACAAATTCACCTTTTCCAGTAATTACTGTTTAATGTGTTGATGTGGAAGTTCCAACTAATTAAGAGGGTAGAATTGTAAATTTAAATATTAAATTTATTTTATTTTAATAAACTTACAAATCCATTTTAAATTTACACATTTACCCTCTTTATCAATTAGAACTTTCATATCAACAAATTAATTAATACTTGTGGGAAATCGTAAATGAGTTATATTTTTTGGGGTGGATATTACAATTTTCAAAGAAACTCGTTAATTTCCCCGTTAGCTTCCGTTAAAAACTTAACGCTCTATCCATTTTTACATTAGATTGCAACAAAATGTAAATGTTGGAAATTGAGTTGCGAAAAAGACAATGAAAGTAAGGTAACAAAGTTGCACTCTTATTTTCATGATTTATTTCATAGTTTTTCATCATAATTTCAGCTAGGAGCAATCTTTATGTGGACATATGTTTACAACCTGATGCGGGTGTTCTCGCGCAAGCCCAGAGAAACAGGAAATGTAAAAGACAAAAATGCCCTCTTCGAGATCAAATCCGCCATGGAAAAGACCTCGGAACAAGAACACACCGAATCCATAGCAGAAACAACAGAACAAGTGCAGGAAACTTTAACTGAACAACAGCACTCTACTGCAGATATTGCCATTGAGTTAACTCTGCCTTCTAACACTGTAAAGGTACTTTCACACCACAAAACACATACATCTCTGTCTCTCTCTCTCTCTGTGTGTGTGTGTGTGTGTGTGAGAGAGAGAGAGAGAGAGAGAGAGAGAGAGAGAGAGAGAGAGAGAGAGGGCGCATTTCTGAGATTATCTGAAGTTTTGCAGCATGTTACAATGGTTACAAAGATGGAGTGTTTTGGAAAGTTTTCAAGACGGATTAACTTGAAAGCAATGCTTGCACCGTCTACCATTGGAGCGGTATATATACAAGTCATCCCAATTTAATTGTTATATACATGTAGATGTCAGATTTTCTCGTCAGTTGCAAAATTGCAGAACTGAAATATGTAACAGATAATATGTACCTTTTATTTCTAGCTTGCTGGATTCGCCATTGGAACTGCTGCACCAGTGAAGAAGTTATTCATTGGCAGCTCTGCGCCTCTTCGTGTCATCTATGATTGTGCTTACTTACTAGGGTGCGTAAATCTCTCTCTCTCTGTCTCTCTTCTCTCTCTCCCTCTCTCAACCTCTAGAGTTTTCTGATCTGTATGTGCAGAGATGCAGCGATCCCGTGTGTGACACTGATAATGGGAGGAAACCTTTTAAGAGGTAATTTGCAAATATGTTCAAGGTATCTGAAACCAGTTACATGGCTTCCTTAATGATGTTAGATTTCTATGATTTTTTCAGGCTTAAGGGGTTCTGGGATTCAGATGTCAATCATTATCGGAATCATAATCGTTCGCTACATAATCCTTCCAATATGTGGGGTCTTAATAGTTAAAGGGGCGGTCCGTGCTGGCCTGGTTCACTCGGATCCATTATATCAATTTGTTCTTCATATACAGTTTGCAGTTCCTCCAGCAATGAACATAGGTATATAATCACGAACTCATGGGTCTATATAACTTAAATATGAAATAAAATTTGTCAGATCTCTGACGGGTTCTCGTTCTTGATTGTACTGTCAGGTACAATTGCGCAATTATTTGATGCCGGAGCAAGCGAGTGCTCTGTAATTATGCTGTGGTTGTACGGCTTAGCATCTGTTTCTCTCACTCTCTGGTCAACTCTATTCATGTGGCTAGTTTCGTGAGAGATTAAGGAAATAATAATGTGCCAAAACTATTAAATTAAACTTCAAATTTTATTTATATATTTTGATGTTTTGTACAAAGTGTGTTTTACTGGTTGGACTATTTTCCAAGCAAAATGAATCATGATAACTATTACATCTATGAAACTAGAGAAGAAAGAATGAGTAATGTACCAGGTGATGTAGAGGGTGGAAATCGCTGATTTATACTGGAAATCTGCTTTGAGGGGCTGATTTATGTATGGAAAAAAACAGGGACGGACGTAATGTGAGTCTTCTGGAAATCAAAGAATCCTCAACTGAAGGTCATCATGGCCGACTCTGAGTTTATGGCAATCAAAAAGATCTTGTAGCGCTTCTATATAAAGAATTTGCAAAAGATAATTTTCATTTCATTACAATATACTCCCTCCGTCCCGGCCGACTTAGGATTTTTTGAAATGGCACGGGGATTAAGGAAAAGGTAAATGTTGTGAGTGTAATTTAAAAATAGGAGAGAGAATGAGTGGAGGGAATAGTAAATTATAATGGTGTTGTGAGTATTAAAATAATGTAGGAAAGAGAATGAGTGGAGAGAATAGTGATTTAAGGTTTCCATTTTGGGCCGTCCTAAGTCGGGTGGGACGCCCAAAATGGCAAAAAGTCCTAAGTCGACCGGGACGGAGGGAGTAATATTTATATACAGAGAGTACTATAATAATGCCTAAGAATATGCACAATGAATGTCCTAAGAATATACATAGTAAATGGAAGGATATGCATGATCAGTGAATACAAATGAGGAAGATATGCATGTTCCATGGAGTCAACTGCTAGGATTGAGGAGAATGACGTGAGTGAGGATTGAGTGTTTGTTTCCATATTTGTTTCCTTGATACGCCCTCGCAAGATGGACGGTCCTTGAGTGAGGCCAATCTTGGAGACGAGAGACACGAACCGAGCCCGCGAAAGTGGTTTTGTTAGAGCGTCGGCTAGTTGGTCATTATCGGAGATGTGTTGTACCCGAAGTGTACCCAGCTGAACTTGCTCACGGACGAAGTGAAAGGCAAGTGCCAAGTGTTTCATGCGTGAGTGAAATACAGGGTTGGCTGAGTAGTTCGCTGCCCCGAGATTGTCACTGAAGATCACTGGAGTGGTGGAGGAAGTAACACCGAGTTCAGAGAGTAAGTTGGTGACCCAAAGAAGCTCGGCGGTAGTAGCAGCAACAGAGCGGAACTCAGCTTCCGTGGAGGAGCGAGCAAGGGCTCGTTGCTTCTTGGAGGACCAAGCAACGGGGTTGCGTCCGAGGTAGACAATGAAACCGGTGGTGGACACGTAGTCGTCTTTGTCCCCGGCCCAGTCCGCGTCGCAGTAAGCATGAAGTATAGGAGAGTTTTTGAAAATTTGGATACCCATATGAAGAGTACCGTGAAGATACCGAAGAAGTCTTTTGAGAGCAGACCAGTGTGATTCTTGTGGGTGATGTAGAAACTGAGCAAGTTTCACTACCAGAAAAAGGTCGTTTAGCGACGGAAATTTCCGTCGCTAAAATTAAAATTCCGTCGCTAAAAATAATCAGCGACGGAAAAATTCCGTCGGTGGTCCGCCGCTACCAGCCCGTCGCAGTGCTCCGGCGGGTCAATTTCCGCCGCTATTTTTTTCTTTTACCGACGGAATTTAATTCCGCCGGTGAATTAATGGTTACAAATGACGGAAATTTCCGCCGCTATATTAATTTAATTTAATTAAATATTCATTTCAGCGGCGGAAATTTCCGTCGCTGTAATAAAAATTAATTTAATTAAATTAATTTAGTGCATGAAATTTCCGTGCCGTAATAAAATTTAAATTGAAATTAAATTATTTCAATGGGCGGAAAATACCGTCGCCGAAATTATTTAATTTTAATTTAAATTTTATTACAAATGACGGAATTTTCCGCCGCCGAAATCAAAAATTAAATAAAAATTAAATGATTATAGCGTCGGAAATTCCGTCAGCCGAAATTAATTTAATTAAATTAATTTTATTACGGCCGACGGAAATTTCCGCCGCCGAAATTAATTTATTTAATTAATTTTTCTTTCAAGATAATTTCAAATGACGGAAAATTCCGTCGCCGATTCCAAATAAATTAAAAAATATTTTAAAATATCAAAAAACCAAAATTTTTTGTACCCGATATAACATTTCAATTTCTAAAACTAAAACTATAAAAACTAAAATTCAAATACCAAATAGTACCAAATAAAAACTAAATACCACCGTACCAATTCGGGAGGGGAGAGAGGGGGATAGGGGGATAGGGGGGATAGGGGGAGAGGGGGAAGGGGGGAAGGGGGAGAGGGGGAGAGAGGGGTGGAGCGGGGGAGGGGGAGAGGGGTGGAGGGCGGGGGAGGGGGAGAGGCGGGAGGGCTCCCGCGGGTACCAAATGTCTCAAATGTTTACAAACAAGTATAAATTAATACAACAATGTCTAAAAAGTCCGCAATCAACCTGGGGGACGCCGGGAATTATCCCGGGAGTCCGGCCGAGACGAGCCATCAACAGCGCCAATTGTCTCGAGTCTCGCATGACGTCGATCGTTCTCCTCCCTGCATCTCGCGTCCGAACCGCCAAAGCATCCGCAAGCTTTGCCCGCTCGCGTCTCTCCTCCTCCAACGCAGCCTCTCCAGAGTGTCGACCCTCGGATCATGAAACATGGGCCGGTCAACATTTCTCCGACGGCCGGTCGACGCCGACGGGCATTGCCGCCCGTAATCCCCATCCCTAACACTCGGGCTCCTCTCCTGGATGTCCCCGAGAGGTGACCTCCCGCCAAACATCGTGCACGAAGGGGACGGGCTCGCCGGGAGGCGTTCCATCGGGAACAACGGCGGCTTGATATGCGACAAAATAAAACAAACAATTATAATCATATACACAATGTAAGGTACATAAATAAATTTACATATTCAAAATCAAGTCATTTAATGGTAGTTTACTTACAAAGGCGTGCAGATCGATCGTCAACCCATTGCGGAGGTTGATCGGGCGCCGTAGAATTCCGAATATGGGTGCTAGCGTAAACATCCACAAAAGTGATATTCGGACCATACTCCCTTTCCTATAAATAAAATAAGCGAGATTATTACTTTGAAATTGTATATATAAATGCAACATTTAAACTCGATTTAAAAGCATGCATACACTACATTTACACTAAAACTATGGATTTCATAGCATCAACATTGGCTCCTACTAACATACGTACATAAACCTATTTAAAAGCATCCATACACTACTACATTTAAATTAACATACATACCATGCGGTCGTGATGCTCGGCGACCGTGAGCGTCCCCCGTATGCAACGCCGCCGACCCCGAGGAGCTCGCTCTATTGGCCTCGCCTCGTTCGGACATGGCCTTCGCCGCAGCGACCCCCAATATTCGCAAAATTGAGCAAACACCTCAACGGTCATAAAGTAGGACACAAGGGCCGGCTGTCCCGCCGCGAGCCGAGCAAGATAATAATTTCTCTTCGTGGTACCTATAAAAAATATGAATATCTTGTAAACATATAATGATGACATTATAAAATTAAAAGAGTATAATCATTGTTAATTAAACTAATTAAGGATAGATAAAAGTATTTACAAATAAAATCCTTAAACGGCTTTGTGAGCCTCGCTCAAAGAAAACATATCTAGCCGTCGCTCGCCGATGTCCGGATCCCAATAATATTTAGCCTACAACATATAATGATAACATTACAAAACTAAAAGAGTATAATCATTATTAATTATAACATTTTAATAACAAACTAACATTTAAGTTTTAAATAAAAACCATTAACACATTACCCTAAACTCATCCCACGCATCCTCCTTCCGCCTCCGTGGCAATTTTTTCCAGCTTGGGCCAAAAATCGGTCATTTTCCGAGACCGCCGCATTGCCCGATCTTAGTGCCGGTGGTGGGGTATCCACCTACCCACCGCCAAGTATATTTATACAATAACATTTTAACTTAAATAATGAATTATATATAAAGCAAAAAGGAACCAACTTATAACAAATTAATGAAGAGTTACTTATCGGTCATAAAGTGCCGAGATCCTGACATATATCCTCCCCTCGTAATCTACGGTAGTCCGAGTACCGGCCCCGAGAGGTGGAGCTAGTACTACCGAGTGAGGGGTCAACACCATCGCTACCGGATCGGGACGGTTGCGTCCCAAGAATCAAAGTGTAAATGGGCTTGGTCCTCTTACCCCCCTTTCTACTAGAACTCATCTCGTACTACAAGAAAATATTAAAATATACAACTTTAACAATAGGAAACAATATATTCACAATACATCTAAAACTTTAAAGTTCTAATAATCTAAAGCATTCACAATACATATAAAACTTTAAACTATTAATAATATAAAGCATTCACAATACATATAAAACTTTAAAGTTCTAATAATCTAAAGCATTCACAATATATATAAAACGACGGATATTAAAAATAATCTAAAGCATTCACAATACATATGAAACTTTAAAGTTCTAATAATCTAAAGCATTCACAATACATATAAAACTTTAAAGTTCTAATAATCTAAAGCATTCACAATACAATTTTAAACTTTAAACTATTATTAATCTTCGTCCCCATCATCATCACCGGACTCGAATTACTACAAAACTCGAGTTCTTCATCTTCGTCTTCTGACTCGATGAATCAAACTCGGTTCCTCTTCCTCTTCCTCTTCCTCTTCCTCTTCCTCTTCCTCTTCCTCTTCCTCTTCCTCCGATTCATCAATATCAATGTGCGCGAGATGACCCGAACGAGGCGGGAGTTGGCAAATTCACTCGGTAAGATATCCTCCTCGGGTTCATCAACATTTTGAGGAATATGAGTGACATCATCTAATGGATGATTAGCCGATGAAACGTTAGGTGGCACCGGCATTTCATCCTCTTGATAGGGTGCTTCTAATGACGACTCAGTAGTTGTCGACGAGGGTAGGTTGTCAATCATGCTCCTAGCCTTGGTCATCCAAATGCCCACAATCCGTCGGGTCGCTGACGAGGGTAGGGAGTCATGTATACCGTTGTGCTTGAGATGCTAAGATGAAGACGTCGTCGCCATTATGTCCTGGACGAGTCCTTTACATCGACGAGGTCAAATATGGCGTGCTTCTTAACACCTCGCACAAAGCATCCCGCCAATCACAATTGAACAAGACAACACCTGTTTCTACCCAAATACTCCACCTCGACTACTTCTTTCAGACGCCATAATAATCATTCCCTATAAGCTTCACACCGCTATTCCACGTCAATTTAGAGCCCCCGTAAGCTTTGGTATGAAACACATAGCCATTCACGAAATAACCGTTGTATAAATGAACGCTCAAGTACGGAGATGATGCTAAATGTCTTAACCTCGCAGCCTTTGGCATCACCCGATGTTCACTATCTATAAGACAATATTGTAACCAATTTAATACAATTTTAAGATTGAATGTTTAAAGAAGTGTATAGAATAAATTTGAATGAAACGAAATATTTACATATTTCCTTAGCCAGCTTGGAAATTCTCTCTTCCTGTCCTAGTTGCGATGAGTTACGGAGATAAATCCCGAGCTAAATCTTCAAACATTCCGCAATAGGGTTAAACAAGGCATTTCATATGCAGGTAATTAAACATGCATAATTTAATCGACGAGGCGTAAACATAACATCAATGACTTACTTGATATATTCCCCAACCTCGTCGCAGCTTAAGAAGAACATACGTTTCGACCGCGGCAAACTCTTTAGCGGTTAACGTACGCGTACCAACCCGTTTGCCGAGGAACCGACTGTGGGGATGAAAATACAGATGTTTCCCTTAGACGGAAAACCACCATCGTAATTGCGGCCAACCCTAGTCAATCTCGTATCAACATCGTGGAGGAAAATATGTTCCGACAAAGGCAACAATCTCATCTATGATAACTTCTCCGAAATTGAGGCCTCGACCACGGCCCTATTGCTTCATCTTCCTTTTCAATTGGCCTAGATACCTAAAAGTCATTCGTAGATTAAAACATAAATAATGTTAAAGAAGGTATATTGTTAACGCTCAAATTATTTAGAAATAGAATAAATTCAATTACCTCTCAAATGGATACATCCATCTGTATTGAACTGGACCACCGACTCTAGCTTCGTATGCCAAGTGGACCGGTAAATGCTCCATAGAATCAAAGAATGAAGGAGGAAATATCTTCTCAAGTTTGCACAAAGTCACTACGATGCTCTCCTCAAGCTTTTTCATGTGATCAACACGCAGTGTGGTCGATGTTAACGCTCGGAAAAACTCACTTAACTCTGTTAACGCCACCCAGAGGTACCCCACGTAGAGGTGCAATATATTAGGCACTATAGAGCAAATAACCCTAAATAGGTCATCACGTAGGGGTACAATAATATATAAGTAGCCCTACGCCATCACAATACAACATTAAACACTTTCCCTTTAGGGTTCAAGTTCAAAAACCAAGTTTTATAACATTTGGTTCAAGTTTTATAACCGCCTCTCAAGCATTTTTGAGACATTATTTATGGACCTTATCAATATCCTTTTGGCCCAATTCAAACTCCATTATATAGTACTAAAGTTTTACTAAATACAGGATCAAAAAGTGTTCAAATCCGAGTTGTTTAGCCTAGGTTCCCAATGCCTCAAACATGGACCAAGGCTGCAGATTGAAATAATACAAGTGCTGAAACCGCCTTCTAAGCAACTTTGGATCAATATTTAAAGCTCTTGCAAACACCTCTTTGGACTAATCCAAGTTCTACCATGTTGTACTAAACTTGTACTAAAAGCCTAGTTAAAGAGTTATTAAATCTATACTCATTAACCTAGGTTAAACGACCTTGCCGAGTTGCTCACTCAAGGCAGATTTTTCCCTTCGACTTCTTTGCAAAGCCATTTGCAGCGGTTGAACTACCTGTTTTGGGACTCTATAACCTCCCTATAGCACCAATAATATGTATAAAACATGTTTAAAAAACAATTATAACCAAATCCACACCAAGAATTCAAGCCATGGCATGGAAATTGTCAAGCTCTAACCAACCCAATTGCTTTTCTATTTGCAAACCCAGGTGATGTTTCAAACGTCATTTAAAAAAAAAAAAAAAAAAAAACAGAAAATTAATACAAAATTACAACTTCATGGAACACACGCATACACACACGAAACACTCACAGACACCCAAAATTCATGGTTGAGTACGAGAGAAGAGAGAGAAACACGGTGAGAAATCGAAACCAACTAAAATTCACAACAAATTAACACCCTATCCTCGAATTAGAACTACTTATTTGAAAGAAATCGAAACATTTACCTTGATTTGATTAGAGCAAGAGAGAGAAACACGGTGGAGAGGCGGCGGACGGATCCGCAGACGGCGCGAGAGCTCGAGCGGACTGGGTGAGGCGATGCGATGAGGCGACTGGCGCGGTGAGGCGATAGCGATGAGGAGACGGCCTGGCGGCGTGAGCTTCTTCTTCTAGGTCGCCGCTTCGTCTTCAAGGTCCGGTCAGCAGAGAGAGATGAGAGATAGCGGGAAGAGAGAGGGAAATATTTGGCGTAATTGATTTACGAGAAATAAGTCTGTGTATTTATAATTTCCACCGAGCTGACGGAATATTAGAAGCCCGCTAAATATTAATTATAGCGGCGGAAATTAAATTCCGCTATAATTAATATTTAGCGGCGAATATTCCGTCGATAAATCCGGCAGCTAAGCGATACGTACGCTCACCCTGGATCGATGACATGGCACTCCCAGCGACGGTAATTTCATGCCGCTGATTTTAAATTCAGCGACGGAAATTTCCGCCGCTATTAATAATAATAATAATAATAATAATAATAATAATAAAAATAATAATAATAATAATAATAATAATAATAATAATAATAATAATAATAATAATAATAATAATAATAATAATAATAATAATAATAATAATAATAATAATAATAATAATAATAATAATAATAATAATAATAATAATAATAATAATAATAATAATAATAATAATAATAATAATAATAATAATAATAATACTAATAATAATAATAATAATAATAATAATAATAATAATAATAATAAAAATAATAATAATAATAATAATAATAATAATAATAAAAATAATAATAATAATAAAAATAATAAAAATAATAATAATAATAATAATAATAATAATAATAATAATAATAATAATAATAATAATAATAATAATAATAATAATAATAATAATAATAATAATAATAATAATAATAATAATAATAATAATAATAATAATAATAATAATAATAATAATAATAATAATATATTATTATTATTATTATGTATTATTATGTATGATGTATGTATTATTATGTATGTATTATTATTATTATTATTATTATTATTATTATTATTAATAGGAATTTATGCCACATGCCTATATGCCACATGCCTACACTATACCTATGCCTATACCACATACCATATACCACATGCCATATGCCACATGCCATGCCTATGCCACATGCCACATGCCACTATGCCACATACATGCCCTACATACATGCCATGCCGCATGCCACATACTATACCCTATGCCTATGTATACCACATGCCACATGCCTATACCCCATACTTATGCCACATGCCACATGCCTATGCCACCCCATGCCACATGCCTATGCCACATGCCTATGCCACATACCCTATACATGCCTATACATACCACATGCCACATGCCTTTATGCCACATGCCACATGCCACATACCACATGCCTATGCCTATGCCACATACACATGCCTATGCCCTATACCACATGCCTATACCCTATGCCACATGCCCTATGCACATATACCACATACCATACCACATGCCCTATACCACATACCACATACCCTATGCCCTATGCCACTATGCCTACCCATATACCACATGCCCACATACCTATACCACATGCCACTATGCCACATACCACATGCCACATACCACATGCCTATGCCACATACCACTATGCCACATGCCACATGGCCTATGCCACACATGCCACATCCTATACCCTATGCCACATACCACATGCCCTATGCCTATGCCACATACTTACATGCACTATACCACATACTATGCCACATGCCACATATGCCACATACCTATGCCCTATACCACATACCACTATGCCCACATACCTATACCTATGCCACATGCCACTATACCACTATACCACATGCCCTATGCCACATACCCTATACCACATGCCTATACCACTATGCCACATACCACATGCCTATGCCACTATACCTATACACATGCCACATGCCACTATACCACATGCCCTATGCCCTATACACATACCCACATGCCACATGCCACTATGCCTATGCCCTATGCCACATGCCACATGCCACATGCCTATGTACATACCACATATGCCACATACCACATGCCTATGCCTATGCCACATACTTACATACCACTATGCCCTATACTATGCCACATACCACATGCCCTATACCACATACCTATGCCACATACCACTATACCTGCCACATGCCACACATACCACATACCACTATGCCACATACCACCTATGCCACACATACCACTATACCCTATGCCCTATACCACACATACCACATACCACATACCACATACCACATGCCCATATGCCCATGCCACATGCCTATGCACCACATGCCACATGCCACATGCCATACCTATGCCACATGCCACTATGCCACATGCACCACATGCCTATACATACTATTCACATGCCACATACCACTTTATGCCACATGCCATACATGTGCTTACATGCCACATGCCACATCTTTATGCCCTATGCCACATGCCACACATACTACATGCCTATGCCTATACATGCCACACATGCCTACTATACCACACACATGCCACATGCCACATACCACCCATACCACATGCCACCTATACATACCACATACACACATACCACTATGCCTATGCCACATACCTATACCCTATGCCGCTTAGGGTTTAGGGTTTAGTGGTTTAGGTTTAGGGTTTAGGGGTTTAGGCAACACTGGAGATTATTGTCTCATAAGTCATAACTAATTAAGATATCCAGAAAATAAAGACCCACATCATTACTTGCTGAGCACACCGCACTCTCGGCCCCCACCACCGTGCATGTCATCATCTACATCGTAAGCTTCAATGTTGACATCGTGAAGGGTTGTCTCCTCGCACTCATCAAGCTCCATATACGTACTCGCGATGAAGGCTTAGGAGCGGCAAAGACACCCTCAGGGCCTTGCGTTGCTCGGAAGTCGAGGAATCTGGGAAGTCGGCCGAGAAATGGATGTATAATTTGCCCCTCATGAATGGTCTTTGGTACATTGGCATCCCTTCGTCATTTATTGCCTTGAATTGATCGGCTTAACAACTTCTCCAGGTTGGGATTTGATGAGGAGGAGTGCACTGTTATCTAGATGAGTCAAGATAAATTGGAAGCCACATAATGCCTCGGTAAGGGTCGACGCGTGCTCAACAAATATGTCAATCACCACTTTCGCTTGAACTTTGGGTGCTCTTTCTATTGTAGTACAAAGACTATGTCTCCGATAAGAGTGTCGGGGTATAGGGTGTATAGGGTATAGGGTTTAGGGTTTAGGGTTAGGGTTTAGGGTTAGGGGTTAGGGGTTAGTGGTTTAGGGAGTTAGGAGTTGGGGTTTAGGGTATAGGGTTTATGGTTTAGGGTTTAGGGGTTAGGGGTTAGGGGATATAAGAATTGCAAGGGTTCTTGTAGCTATTCCCAAATTGGTAAATTGCATACAATTTTAAAATTTTTATCCAAAATAAAACAAAAACAAGATTAGTCCAAAATTAGGAAACTAACCAACTATTAGACAACACTGCTGGAGATTATTGTCTCATAAGTCGAACCCAGATTCGGACCCAGACAGAAGGGAGAGAATTGAAATGTGGAATTACTGAAATTAAAGATGAAATAGCACCGGGGTAAGAGCGGCTCGATATTTGTTTTTTTCAAATTCAATTCTTGGAGAGAGATAGAGAGAGAGAGGATGGGAGTGAGGGATTTAGAGGCTAGGTGTCGATTAATTTGGTTTGAAAGTTTGAATTGGATTATCTCGCTTGTTGTTCGTTCGGAAATTTTGAAATTTTAAATGAGCGCCGGTAAGAGTGTCAGGAGCTTCATCGGCTTCTCTGGGAATGTAATTTTCTGTCCATTTTGCATACCCTTCTCCACAACCACTTCCAAGACCTTCTTCTCTGTACAACCATTTCGCCCTTGCATTGTGGGCGGCGGTCTTTCTCCCGGAAATTTTGAATTTTTTTTTATTAAACATCGACGGAATATTTCCGTCGCCGATAAATAAAAAATTATTAAATTATCGCCGGCGGAAATATTCCGTCGGTGTTTATTAAAAAAAAAAACCATTTAATTTCACCGGCGGAATAATTCCGTCGCTGTTAAAGATTTAGCGGCGGAATTTTCCGTCGGTAAATCAACCGCCAAATTAGCGGCGGAAATAAACGAATATTCGAGGAATATTCTTTTTAGCGGCGGAATTTAGCGGCGGAATTAAATTCCGTCGCTAAATTTGACGCCAAAATAATTCCGACGCTAAATACTATATTCCGTCGCTAAATAGCGACGGAATCTGTCCGTCGCTGTTTTTTCCGTCGCTAAATGACCTGTTTCTGGTAGTGTTTGTTAACGGTAAAGGCGATGTCCGGACGAGTGAGAGAAAGGTATTGAAGGCTCCCGATGATAGCTCGGTATTTGGTGGGGTTGTGTATGGGTGTCCGGGGGTGGGCCGAGAGAGGTGGGTAGGTTGACATGGGCGTTGGAGATGGTTTTGAGTTGTGCATGTCATGGCGGGTGAGAAGATCAGTGATGTACTTGGACTGAGAGAGGAGTATACCGTGAGGGTTAGGAGTAATCTCTATTCCAAGAAAGTAGGACAAGAGACCCAAGTCTTTTAAGGAGAACCGATTGGAGAGACATTGGATAAAGGTTTCTAGAAAGGAGGTGGAAGAGCCGGTGACGACTATATCATCAACATAGACGAGGAGGAGGAGGTGATGAGAGTTTTTGTTGTAGGTGAAGAGAGAGGGGTCGGCAAGGGAGGGGTCAAAGCCATAGGAAAGAAGGAATTGTTTAAGGGCGGTGTACCAAGCACGTGGTGCTTGTTTGAGACCGTAAATGGCTTTTGAGAGGCGACACACATGGGAAGGTTTTGATGGATCTTGAAATCCGGGAGGTTGGGACATAAAGACAGTTTCGGAAAGATCGCCTTGGAGGAAGGCATTGTTGATGTCAAGTTGGCGTAGGGGCCAGCCTTGGGTGATGGCAAGAGAGAGAATTAGGCGGATGGTGACGGGTTTGACTACGGGACTGAAGGTTTCGGAATAGTCTAGGCCGGGGCGTTGGTGAAAACCTTTGGCGACGAGACGGGCCTTATATTTGTGAATTGTATTGTCCAGGTTGTATTTTATACGAAACACCCATTTGCACCCAACAATATTTGATGCTTCATGGGAAGGAACCAAGGACCAAGTATGGTTGCGTAAGAGAGCATCATACTCTTCACGCATGGCGTTAAGCCAATGGGGAGTAGAGAGGGCTTGTTTGGTTGTGGTGGGAAGAGAGGTCGGAGAGGAAAGGGCAGCTGTATTGGCATATTTTGGATTAGGTTTCCGGATTCCTTGAGAGAGACGGGTGTTAATAGTGTGGGTGGGGTGAGGTTGAGTAGCGGCAGGAGGTTGTGGGATAGGGTCGGCTGAGATGGTGGGATTGGGTAGGGGTTGGGTAATGGTTTCAGTGAGTGGCGGGAGGGTACTGTTTAGGTCAGAGGCGGAAACAGTGGGGGAGGGGGCAGCTGGGGCCGGTGAGGCAGGAGGTTGGGGCTGATTTGAGGAGGTTGGGTTGGAGGTGTTGGCAGGAATTGTGGGAGGGCTGGGAGTAGTGGATGGCGGCAGAATGGGAATGGAGAAGGAGCACCATTCAGATGGGGATATAGAAGGAGAAGGTTGAGGTTGAGATATGAGTGTAGAGTAGGGAAACTCGATTTCGATGAATTTTACATGGCGAGATGTGTAGAGGCGAAGGGTTGTTAGGTCAAGGCAATGGTAGGCACTTTGTGAGGAAGAGTAGCCAACGAAAAGACAAGGGGTAGATTTTGGGGCAAGTTTGTGGGGAGTGCAGGGTTTGAGCCAAGGGTAGCAGAGGCACCCCAAAGCTTCGAAGTTTATGGTAGTTTGGGGAGGTTTGGAAAAGGCGAGAGTATGGTGAGTCATTTTGAAGAGTGGGGGTGGGTAGTCGATTAATGAGATATGCAGCTGTTTGGAGAGCATGAGTCCAATAAATGAGAGGAAGATTTGCATGGGAGAGTAGAGAGAGACCCGTTTCGACAAGATGGCGGTGACGCCTTTCGGCAAAGCCATTGTGTTCGGGAGTGTGCGGAGGAGAGGTGAGATGAGAGATACCACTTTGAAGAAGTGAGGGAGTGAGTTTGAGGTATTCCCCACCGTTGTCGGAGAAGAATTGAATAATGGGACGGGAAAAGTATTTTTCGACTAATAGTTTGAAACGATTAAAGGTAGCAAAAGTGTCGGATTTATTTTTCAAGGGGTATAGCCAAGTATATTTTGTGAAGTGGTCTACAAAAATAACATAGTATTTGTAGTTGTCATAAGAGTATAGTGGGGAGGTCCAAACATCCGAAAAAACAAGTTCAAGAGGAGCATGAGATTCAAGAGTAGAAGTAGAGAAGGGAAGTTTGTGGCTTTTATTAATGTTGCATGGGTTACAGGAAGTGAAAGAACCAAACGGAATACGTAAAGAGAACATTTTATTTAAATGGGAGACAATGGGGGGAGAGGGATGTCCTAGTCTATGATGCCACGACTGGAGAGATGTTGTGCCTACGAATGCTTGGGGAGGAGTAGAGTGCCAAAGATAGATTTCACGATCAAATGTTCCGTGGAGGAGGATGCGGTGTGTCAAGGTTTCCTTGATAAGAAAGGAAGATTGTGAGAATTCAATAATCGCATTATTATCTTTACAGAATTGAGAGACGGAAAGTATATTGCGAGAGATTAAGGGGACATGTAAAACATTATTAAAAAGAATAGGAGAATGAGATGTAGGAATAGAGAAACAACCTATGTTAGAAATGGGAAGAGATGATCCATCCCCAATGATGACATCATCGCTACCATCATAGGGGTGGTGGAGGGAGAGGGTGGAGAGGTTGTTGGTGATGTGGTGAGTGGCACCACTGTCAACGAGCCAAGAAGTTGGATGAGTGGCATGAGGAGCGACTGCAGTGTGGGCTTGGGGCGGAGTGTGGGTAGAGGTGGTGCGGGTTGTGCGGTTGGAGAAGGATGGAGGAGGGAAGACAACACTAGGGTAGTCACGTTTGAATTGGCGACATTGGGATATGACGTGTCCAATGTTGCGACAGTATTGGCATTTGCCTTTGAAGGGTGTAGGAGATGTGGAGGAGGAGTTGCGGGTGGCAGTTGGTGGGGTGGGCAGAATGGGGTTGTTCGTCTGGGTGGTGTGGTGCCGAGAAGGAGAGGGATGGTAGTGGGTGTGGGCGACATGGGCTGTGATGGGGAAGGCGGGTGGAGGGGTGTGTTGTTTGAGGGTTAGTTCGTGGTGGATGAGTTTCTCATGGAGGGCTTCAAAAGTGATAGGATTGTCACGGGCACGGACGGAGTCAACAATTGGTTTGTAGGTGTCATAGTCGAGTCCTTTGAGGATTTTGGCAATGATATCCTCGGTGTCCATTGGTTTGCCAAGAATGGCGAGTTTGTCGGCACATGATTTGATGGCTTGCATGTATTCAGTGATGGTCAAGGTTGATTTTGTAATGGAGTCTAGGTGGTCCTCAAGTTGGAGGATATGGGGTTAGCGTAGGTGGTTTTGAGCGTGGTCCAAGCTTCGTTGGAGGTTTTGGCATTGTAGACTAGTGGTGCTACGGTGGTATCTAGGGTACCCAATAGGGCGCTAAGAATGAGGCGGTCTTGCCTATTCCAAGTGGTAAGTGCCGGGTTTGGGGTGTCTTTACCGTCAACTTTGATGGTGTCGGATGGAGGGAGATGGGTGCCATCGACAAAGCCTAACAAGTCTAAGCCAAAGAGTAAGGACTCAACTTGGGAGGACCAACAGAGGTATGTAAGTGGGGTGAGGGTTTTGCATTGAGATAGGTTGACTAAGAGAATGGGTTTAGACGGTTCGGCGGAATTTGGGATGGTGGAGGAGGTTTGGTTTGCCATGGCAGAGGTGGTGGTGCTCGGCAGTTTGATGAAGGAGGGGGGGGGGAGGGTTTTTGAGAAAGATCACTTGCTCTGATACCATAAAGAATTTGCAAAAGATAATTTTCATTTCATTACAATATAATATTTATATAGAGAGAGTACTATAATAATGCCTGAGAATATGCACAATGAATGTCCTAAGAATATACATAGTAAATGGAAGGATATGCATGATCAGTGAATACAAATGAGGAAGATATGCATGTTCCATGGAGTCAACTGCTAGGATTGAGGAGAGAATGACGTGAGTGAGGATTGAGTGTTTGTTTCCATATTTGTTTCCTTGATACTATAAACTGCTTGTGTACTTCATCCACCTATAAAGAAACGAAATGAAAGATAAACAAAGGAAAAAGAGCAATTTTGCATAAATTTACAAACGGATTACACACGAAATTTATGCTTAATGAGTGCTGGTTCTACCCCTTGCTGCAGGTCACACGAAATGTTTACCTCTTGCATGGTGGGCAATGGGCTTTTCTTTAGGTAGATTGGTTTACCAACCACCACGTGAACTGGTTTCCGGTAGGGTAACGGAGACCTGGAAAAATAACGAAATAGGAAACCGCAAAGTTTAGTTTTTGAAATAACACAGGGAATCAAGAAAACCAAAACTGTAACTCTCTTGGTTCGAATATGAGTGTCCATTTTGAATCATTTAGGAAATTAAGAAAGTTGACTTTCAAGCCAGTTTTATTTGCATAGTTATATAATCACCCTTACTATTCTCAATGTATCATTACTATATACTCAAAGATACCCCAGAAGATCATGGGTGCGAATGTGATAGCCCTAGCAAAGTGCAGAAGCATTTTTCCACCAGGCCTCCACCACTTGTACACATTAGACTGCACCAATTTGATAAAAAAGGGAAGGTAAATATAGTTATATTAACCAGGTACCTATGATGCAGAGCTATAACCAGATACTAACAGGGCTTTAAAATTCTTCCTTGTTGCTGGTGATAATCCAAGCCACGTCCATATATGCCTCAGAAATGGCGTATAGAACGCCTGAACAAAAATTAAAAATAAAATCCTAAGCCAGATATGGAATTCAGGTAATAGATACAAATTTTACAGCTTGCCCTAAATTCTTACTGCGGTACTTCCAAGGACTTTTATTTTTGAAATAGGCATGAACCTCGTAAGGTTACTAAGTGCAATAACTCCAATTGGCAAAACTGAGTGCGATTCAAACCCAAAAACTGCAGAGATGTATAGTCTAAGTTAATTAACTTAAAACAACAAAATTTAACCACAATCATCAGCCAAAGAAGCTTGCATAAGATCTACCAATAGTTAAACCTTGAAATAACCAATTGATTGTTCAATGCAGATTTTTATAAATTAGAAGCTAGTAACTTCAATCTCAAAGCCTAAACACTACTACATAGACTTGTACTTCTATCTTAAAGTCTGAGGTTCCACCTTAAAACCAATTGGTGTTAAGGGGAGTTGCCCAGAATCTTTATATATTATAGGCAAGGTTTGTCAATTCCCGGATGTGTGATAATATCTCTAACATTCTATACATAGTAAGCTAGTCAAATCTCAAAACCAAAACGTTATCACACTATGATTTCTATAAATTGAGAATACTAATGGCAATGATAAATGACAACAATAAAACTAGTCTAACGTGATATAAAACAAGACCAATTATGATCGCAATGCGTAAAATGTCAATTGAAGAGCATGAATCAAGGATTCAAGGCATTAACATCTGAGAACAACAGCTTCCACATTAATATGCTGTGACTTTTGAAAATAACCAGATGAATAAAACGATAAATAAGTAAAAAAAAAAAAAAGAGTATTACCGTAAGCTTGATCAGGACTGAACGTTGTTATATCTTCTATATGTAGAGTCACCGGAAAATACCCACAAGTATTCTTACATATGTATCTGAGAAACCAACAACTTGTTAAACCACAGCCGTGATCCACGCCAAGTACTTGATATATACGGCTGTATCCCTTGATTTTATGTGATGAGATTGTAATTGTAATTAGTTAGGAATGTATATTTGATTGGTAGAAATTGATTCATGTATATCCTTACTATGTTTAGATATGTTAGGAATCTCTCTAATGTATCAACAGTATGTATATATTGAAATATGAGAAAAGGGAAAAACCACGTTGGTTATTTTCCACCATATGCTTCTCTCCTCAAATCTTTAGTCTTATAAACCCATTCTCCATCTTCTGTTCAAGCTCGTCTTTCATATCCTGGAGTTGGTCTTCGAGTGAATATTTCGGTTTACCGGTGACAAATTTCAGGGCATCATCTGGAGTCTTGGGAAACCCTTCCTCAAGAAGCCTCTTACCACCCTCGAATAAGTTGACAGTATCCTTAACCACGGAAGTGGCGGTTTGATAGTATGCATATCCTTCGCACACCTTCCTGAAATTGGTCAAGATATGTGGGTTCTTCTCTAAGAACTTCTTGAACTTGGACATTTCCTCCGGGGAAATGCGAGCTGGTATCAGAGCAGGTTCCGGGTGACGCGGAGTAACATCGTGGGCTGTTGGGTCTGCACGTGTAAAGAACCTGCTCTGATACCAGCTCGCATTTCCCCAGAGGAAATGTCCAAGTTCAAGAAGTTCTTAGAGAAGAACCCACATATCTTGACCAATTTCAGGAAGGTGTGCGAAGGATATGCATACTATCAAACCGCCACTTTCGTGGTTAAGGATACTGTCAACTTATTCGAGGGTGGCAAGAGGCTTCTTGAGGAAGGGTTTCCCAAGACTCCAGATGATGCCCTGAAATTTCTCACCGGTAAACCGAAGTATTCACTCGAAGACCAACTCCAGGATATGAAAGACGAGCTTGAACAGAAGATGGAGAATGGGTTTATAAGATTAAAGATTTGAGGAGAGAAGCATATGGTGGAAAATAACCAACGTGGTTTTTCCCTTTTCTCATATTTCAATATATACATATTGTTGATACATTAGAGAGATTCCTAACATATCTAAACATAGTAAGGATATACATGAATCAATTTCTACCAATCAAATATACATTCCTAACTAATTACAATTACAATCTCATCACATAAAATCAAGGGATACAGCCGTGTATATCAAGTATTTGGCGTGGATCACGGCTGTGGTTTAACACCCCCTCTCAAGCTAAGCGGCACATGTGCCAGCTGCAGCTTGGTAGATAACAAATCAAGGCGTGGACGAGATAACCCCTTTGTAAAGATGTCGGCTAACTGATCAGCAGTGGCAATATGGGATAGGCGTAAGAAGCCACAGTGCTGGAGTTCACGAACAAAGTATATATCAATCTCAACATGGCGTGTCGGTGCATGAAAGACTGGATTGCGAGCCATGTGAAGAGCAGAGAGGTTATCACAGTCGAGATGTGGCTGCGATAGGAAGAGACCGAGCTCTCTGAATAAGAACGAAAACCAACGCAACTCTGCAGCTGTAGTTGCTAAAGCTCGGTATTCCGCTTCACTACTAGACCTGGCCACTGTAGTTTGTTTCTTGGCTGTCCAAGCAACCAGGTTAGGTCCAATAAAAAGCATTTCAGACATCTAGTTGTTGAATTGGCCATGACCTAGAGTGAGCAATAGCAAGTAGAGTACGAATTGTGGGTGGTTTGACTACCGGACTAAAAGTCTCGTCATAGTCCACACCCTCCTGTTGAGTGAACCCTTGAGCTACTGGACGAGCCTTATGGCGTTCAACAGTACCATCAGCCCGACGTTTGACTTTGAATATCCATTTGCTGCCAACTACATTCATGGACGGAAGCCGAGGAACCAATGTCCAGGTGCCATTTTTGTGCATGGCGGATAACTCATCTTGCATGGCAGCATTCCAATGTGGAAATGGGACAGCCTGCTTAAGAGTTTTGGGTTCAAACTCAAGTGACTGTGTTGTTGTAGCCGAAAGAGCAAGTGGGAGAGGATACTTGGTGATTAGAGAAGTACCAACTGAATTATCAGAAGTAACAAGATCAGCTATAACCCGAGGTTTGAAGACCCCTGCCTGGGCTCGTGTGACCATTGGGTGGGTCCTAGAAGGGACCGGACCGGATCCGGTACAGCAGGAGTTGACGAGAGTGGGCTGTTGGGCAAAATCATCATTTATAATTTCTGTAGAAATAGAAACTACTAAGGCCATCCCCAACAGTTTGATACAGAAATTGCACCAAAACACTAAAATGGTGCAATTGATTTTAAATCACAATAAAATAAACTGGCATTGAATTAAAACCAAGAAAAAGCCAAATAAAAGAGTAGCAAAACCTGGCTAATTTTCTGCAGAATTTGCTCTTGTCATTAATTGGAATCACCATAAAAATCAAAAGCAATCCCAACACCCTGAAAAACAAAATACACCCATAAATTTATTGTCACTATAAAGAAAGTAAAATACTCCCAGCAATTTATTTTTACAAACATTAAGATTTTGGGGAGAGTGAGAAAATAGAAAGAAGCTACGACAACAGCAATGTTGAAGTGAACTGAACCGATCCACACTATTAGCGCCAAGACTGTATGAATTAGAGATCCCTCCGTTCCCTTGAACACAGCCGGCGTTGATTCCGGCACATTTTCCGGCAAATCGTGGATACAAGACACCGTTGGTCTCTTCACGGGCTGCCATGATTTGATTTTAAAATGGGGTTTTCGTGGAGTATTAATATTTTGCATTTGTTATGTCATTTTTTTATACATTGAATATCTACTATATTACAATATTGGGTGGTTTTAACCGCCTCTTAGCCAGTCAGGGTATAAGTGGTGGCTGAAATTGAATCTAAAAATTTAATCAGATGGCTATGATTAATTTCAGCAATTCCTCACATCTCATACGTCACCCACGTTGCCCATCTTCTCACCATCTACTCTCTCAAACTTCCGTCCTTAACTTGCAGATTGCAGAGAGAGATATGAATCTAAATTCATCAATTGAATCCATCTTTCTCTCTCTACAAATCCCCAATTTTTATTTTTCTCTCTCTTTCTCTAAATCATCCGCCCCACCGATCCTCCCTATCTCCAATCAGACCGTCATCTTCGCCGAATTAACCACCAATCGCCACACCCGTCTTCAGCGCACTCATCTCTCACACCAAGCAGTATTATGCTTTCGACTCTGATGACTCTGGAAAGCACGTCACGGGTCAACCGCCGCCTTCCGGTGAGTGATTCTGATTCGTGTGTGTGTTTATTTTTGTTCAATCTTTATGATTTTTGTGTTTGGGGATTTTAATTGATTGTTCGTACATTATACGAACCTGGCTAATTGTTGTGTAATCAGATAGCTACATCGAGTATGTTGAGGAGGAAATCGATGAGGATGATTATAACGATGAAGATGATTATGATGAAGGTGATTATTTGAGTTTGGAATTGGGATGTCCGTTTTGTTCGAAAGACTATGACGCACTTGGATTGTGTCTCCATATCCAGGATCAACATCCAGTCGAGACAAAATCGGGGGTATTTACAACTTCATCTTCTTTTGATTACTTCCATGCCATTAGTTCATGTCTCACTTTATTATATTTTTATTTTGGTTGTCGATTTGATCCAGTTTTGACCACAAGATATTCTTAATTGCTCTAAAATTATTAACTTTTAAGTGAGTGTTTTTAATGTGGGTTTTAGTTACTGAAAATTTATCACCTAAATTGCAATAAATGTATTGATTGGTATTTGCACGTAACCATGGCAACTCTTGGACATAGAAAGAGGTCACTTTGAGCAGAACAAATACTACAAAGTTACTGATTTTCTATCTAAAAAAACAACCCGCATGATGGAGTGGAAGTCAAATTTGTATGGTGAGACTAAGCAAATTGGATTCTAAATTTCAAAAGTTGACTTGCGTCAGTGGTATGTATACTATAATGCTTCTGTGTCCAAAGTAAAATTATTTTCTCCTTTCATTGGCCATCTATTATAATTTGTTTGGTTTCAGGTGATGTGTACTCAACCTAGGTTTGGTGTTTTGCTCCTTAATCGCAACACTCAATGTGGACTGTGGTGGTGATGGAGCAATAGGATTTATTTTGGCTTATCTATATGTTTGCCTAACCACTTTTGTGGGGTTACTTCCTTGCCTATTCATTGGCTTTAGCTATGGGGGCTTTCCACTGTGTCGTAGTTACTAATTTAGAGGGGTTGCGGGTTGCGTGCCATTTATAGTTAGCATGAGCTACGATTCCTAAGTCATTCTCGACTCTCTTTTCTATCTTCCTCAACAAGAAATTTAATAGGACTGGGCAAAGCAGTAGCAATCCAAGACGGGCCCTCCAGTCGTCGTGTCAGTGAGTCATAGGGCTTTCCTCAGCTCAGTCTTTTCGGTTCTCTCTTTTGCCATGATCTAGCTTCTTCTTTTACTTATTGTGTTTTTCATCTTTTTCTGTCAAATATCGTTCTAAATTTATCAGGTGAGCTCCTTCGTTGATGCAAATGATATTACCTGTGTTGTAGTCCCAGCAAGATAGTATTGACATTAGGCAATTCACCATCATTCTTTTCTATTAACTCCTTCGTTGATGCAAATGATATTACCATTATAGACAATATAATTTTTTTTATTGCTTAGTAATATTTGGGTAGGCAGGGTTAACAAAAAAAATGGTACTGTGTATTGGGTTGAAAATTGCGAAAAAGGGGAAAGTAAGTGGGGTGGGGGATAGAAGGGGGGCAGGAAACAAGAAAGTGAGTGCTGGTGAGGGGTAGCGTGATGAAGAAAATTTGAATTGTAGGATGCTCTTTCCCCTTTCATACTGTCACTGTGCCATTGACACGAGTAGGGAGTACTAGTTGTAAAACAAAATAAAAACGATTAACTTGAAATCCACTCATACCCATTTTCCAATTCACAATTTCGTCATTTCCAAATTCACAATTTCGTGGCTGAAATTTATGTAGAATTTGATAAACTAGAAGTAGGGGTGTTTCGATCCAAATTGGTCCGATTTTATTAAAATTTAGAAAATCAGGACCGAATCAATAATTTGATTCTATATAAACTAGTTAATAACTCGTCGATACTCGCCGGGACACGAGAAATTGAATTACTTAAGAAATATTTATAATAATACACATTTAAAATGAATTTATAATATACTGGAAAATATTATAAATGTCATGCATACTTAGAAATCACATGTAGATGTAGATAAGCTTTTTAAAGTAGATTGATCAATTATTCTCTTAAACTTATGTTTGGCTACAAAAATTTGATCATTAATAAATTTTCATTCAAAATTTAATGAAAATACTAATGTTGGTTGCATATATTGATTATTTACACTAACGGCTTTTGAGGGCTCGTTATATATTGATTATTTACATTAAGGCCCCACTTGGTTCGTGGTAAAGTGAGGGAATGAAATGCTCAATTCCGTTTGACCAATTCTTTTTGCATGTTTGATTTAATTTTTCCTAGATTTTCCATTCCGATGAAATGCCCAATTCCATCAAATGAAGAAATTTGTCATTCCATCAAAAAAATGGGAGGAATGTTCAATTTCATCAAATTCATTCCATTGGACTCAAACTCAAATTACTATTTTGTCCTCAATCCAAATCATATATACAAATCACAAACCCTATTTCAAACCCACGATTCTTCTTATCATCTCTTTGTGTCCTCTCCACCGCCGCTCTCCGCCATCGCCGCCGGTAAGCTCCTCTCTCCTTGCATGTCTCCTCTCTCGTCTCTCCTATATCATATCTCTCATTATCTCTAGTAACCCTCTTTGTTTTTCCTCATGTCCGCAACCCCTTCCTCAAGCCGCCGCCCTAACGCCGGTAAGTTTGTCCTCATCTTTACTTATTCATTCCGGCTAATCAATCTGTCCTGACCTCTCTCTCTCTCTCTCTCTCTCTCTCTCTCTCTTTGCTGTAAACCCTAATTTCTCTATCCTTTTTTCTAATTCCTTTTTGTTCTTCAATCTATTTGTGCTCATTTAATGCTTAATTTCAAATGTAAATTTTGATAAACCTCTGTGTATGTGTGTGTATTTTTCTTTCTGTATGTATGTCTCTGTATGTATGAACCTTTGTTTTTTAATGTATCTACTGTATAAGCAAGAAAATCTATTTCTTGTAGAAAAAAGTAATTTGGGTTTTGAGAATTTGTGTTATATGTATTTATTTGATTTTAATTTGATTAATTGTGTATTGTGTATGGGTGAGAAGGAGAGATTGAATGTTATGACAAAGTGGATTAGTAATATGAAAGGAGATTCATTTGTTCAATCTTTTTCTTCTTCAATTTGGGTATAGCTTTAATCAAACTGATGTTTCTTTATAATTTATATGGTCGAATTGGCAGGAAATATGGCCCGACTTAGTTTAACAACAAGAAAACGTAAGATGAAGAGAAATGCGTTGATCTTTCTATTTTTTGATTGAATTCATGTCAGTTGTTGGGTGGTTTTTTGAGGTGGCATGTGCATTCATACTCAAACACAAGATGAATAGACCATGTATTAGATACTGAATAATATCGATCGAGATTTAATATTGCATAGGTATATTTATGAGAGTGGCTCTCTTTGCCTATCTCAACTAAGGATGACTCGGAGGTGCTTCTTTAAGTTGTGTGACATGCTTGAAACGTTAGGAGGATTAAAAGCTACTAGGAACATGAAAATTGAGGAACAAGTTGCTATGTTTCTTCACATTATTGCTCATAACATAAAAAATTGGGTCATAATATGTAACTTTCATCGTTCGGGAGAAACCATTAGTAGACACTTCACTCGGGTTTGCAATGCGGTTTTAAGATTACATCCAACATTGCTTAAGAAACCTGAACTTGTTAAATCTGATTGTTGTTTTATCATAATATGTATAACATGTTTCCAATATTATGTATGATAGTGAAACACTCCCAGATTCTGGACTATTGGGTAAACCGCACATTGAGTCAAGGTTGAAAACATTGAAAAAGGATTGGCAAGTTGTATATGACATGATTTATGATTATAATACTAGTGGCTTTGGCTACGATAGTGAAAACATTGTGTGACTGCTGAACCTATGGTTTGGGGTGCTTACCTCAAGGTAATTGTTTACTTTTATTTATTTTTTTGATTTTTATTTTATATAGTTGTAGATTATTTTGTGTTTTTTATTTTTATCTCTATTGGTGTATCTCTTTTGAAGTTTGGGTATATTATGTCTATTTATGAATGAATAGGTTCATAAAGAGGCGGCTGAATGGAAAAACAAATCATTTCCCCTATTTGAAGATTTATGTATTGTATTTGGCAAAGATCGAGCTAAAGGGAATAGGGCTAGAGATTTTGCTGAAATGGAGGCGGAGGCTAACAAAGAAGAAGAAGAAGAAGAAGAAGAAGAAGAAGAAGAAGAAGAAGAAGAAGAAGAAGAAGAAGAAGAAGAAGAAGAAGAAGAAGAAGAAGAAGAAGATGAGGGGAGGGAAGATAGTCTCACCGCACCTACCAATACAGGAGCTGATGTCCATAGTGAAGAGTGTACCAGTGCACCTCGAAAACGAAAAAGGACTAGGAGTCAAGATCCTTTGCTTGAAGGTTTATCTAGTGCTGCTACTTTGCTCGGGAACAAGATTGAGGAAGCATCCTCAAAATTTGGTGAAGAAATACTGTGGGGCCTCCCCAACCCCGGGACCTATAAACTCGTGTCCCAGCTGGAGGGTCCCCAAACCTCTTCCTAAAAACTTTAAAACTTTTTGTTTAAATAACCTGAAAGTCAAATAAACTTTTGAAAACAAAAGGACATGACCTATCCACTAGGAGGTGATCTCAACCTGTTTTAAAACAAACCATAACATGTTTAGTTTACAACATTACATTGAAAATATTCACAAAACTTTATATACATTTCTGTTCCCCAATTTAATGATAACCACACTTTTTCCCAACTCCCAAACAGTACACATACCCTGACAACCCAAAAGACGATCCAAACTCCTTCCCGGCCTCACGGTCCTGGTCCAATTGCCTCAAATTCGAAACTAAAAAAATTAAAGGGAGAAGGGGTGAGAAGGAATCTCAGTAAGTTATTATGCATGCAGCAATATGCCATATAAGAATGCAACACATAAACAAGTTGCACAATATCACATTTTGGAAAGCAGTAAACACCTTACGTTACCTGACCTTACCTTTTCCCGTCTGAACAATAAGTCGTACTAATGGGAATACATCCTCTTTATTTGTGAACGGCTTAGGCCTATTCATGCCTTACAAGACCCATTTTTCAGGGAACCATGTAAGGTATCAGTATCCTATGAACTGCTTAGGCATATCCATAGTAACTGAGCCCCAAACTGTGGCCACAAAGAGGGGAGCGGCCATGTATAATGTAATTTGAGTAACTTATGGAACAATTCTTCATAAGTGCTCATATTCCATTATACCCCCAAAATCAGCTGATCTCAACACATTCATATTCACATTCAAGCATATAACAGTTACTTGAACCAAATCCACACATTGAGATAACAATATACAACATGGTACATTTACTCATGTTTACCAACATATAACATGGTACAATTACTCATGTTTACCAACATATAACATGGTACAATTACTCATGTTTATACCTCACATAGTGTAACATATATATAAGCACTATTGAGTCATAATAATCCATCATATGGTATACATACACATGCTAATCCAATGATATTATGCCACATATAACTTAACAGTATTAAGTAGCAACAATTCAACAACATGCTAGTAATATTCTTGTTCAAACTAATAACACAGTGCAACATTTATGTCATGCACTAAACAAACCAGTATATCTGAATAAATGGTTACAAATGGCCCCAATGTAAATCAAGTAGGCCCTAGATATCCATGTCGTACTGTTGAACAGTTTTTGTAAGATTCCATAATCATTTACCAAGTTTTATTAACTTTGGTTACTTTCCAATTCAAGGCTTCAATCATTTTCAAAGTAATATTTAAAGACCTTCCCAATATCATTTTGGCCCAATTAAAACGCCATTGCAAAGTACTAATGTTGCACTAGGATTATAGTTAAAGAAGAACCAAATTCGAACTATATTGCTTAGGTTCCAAGTTGTTTGAAATGTATACCCCAAACCAGCCCTGGCACGACTCGTGCTCCAGGGTACGAGTCGTGCCAAACCCCTGCACGACTGTCCAACTTCTCACGACTATGTATCACGACTCCCAAGCTGAGGGTCAGGACTCGTGCTCCAGGGCACGAGTCGTGCCCAACACCAGAAGTGTTGCTGATGTTGAACATCAGCACCACCCAAACACCAAAACCACATTCCAACTTCCCACATCTGCATCAACCCAACCCGAAACCAGTTATATACTTACTTTAACACATACCAACATTCAATTCATGCTATAGAACATATATTTCTCATGCCATCCTAACCCTTCTACCACCTTTGCCATAACCTTAACCCCAACTTCTTCCTACTCCATGTCCCAAGCCAAGAAAATAAAGTAACCAAGTTCTAAACATAGTTAATAACACAATTCAACTTCATATGATCATTCCGACTTAATTAAAATGGTTCTAGAATTCCTAACAGCCATTAGAACACAACTTCATCAATTCTCACCCAATTCCTAATGTCATGACATCAAAGTATTCCATTTCATCCCAACTCATTTTCTTTCCATTTCAATCACCCAAATAAATGTTTCAACCTCTAGCGAATTCATTTATAACCCATAATATCCAATTTTATATACAAGCTTCCTGTTTAGTTCCAAGGCCATTTTAATTGACTACTCATTACAAGAACCATGAATATCACCTAACCTTTACATTTCCGAGCCATGTAAAACGATCCGCCACTACCGTGTTCATTTCCAACCCAACTTCCCTTGTTATTCTCTAAGTCGTAAAAAGTGACCAAAATTTCAATCAAATAATCCATTTTTCTTTTATTCCCACAATCTAAATAAATTCCGAAAATTACCAAAACCCAAATATTCTGGTCCCATAATACCAAAAACCAATTATAACACATAATATCATCATTTAACTTAATATGAACAACTATTTGAAAGAAATCATAATAACTTACCCAAAAATATGCCGAAATAAAAAGACGATCTGATCGGCTCTAAATGTTCTCCTCGTCTCCCTGATCGCTTTGCCGCAGTCGGATCACAAAACAGACTAACGATTGATTTTTAAGAATTTTGGGAAGATAATAAATCAAAAGGGTTTTTGGAACCGAGGAATGGATTTTTCTTTTCTTCCTCTGCTTGCTGCGCATGAACTGGAAGCTTGGAGAAACGTATAGGTTTTATATTAAATCATTTTACATTTTAACCCTCCATGATTTAAGTTATTGCAATTAACCCCTTCACCTTACAATTACACCTAGGCCCTCAACTTTTATAAAGCTTTTTATTTAAGTTTTAACAATTAAAATATTAACTATCCAATTCTTATTTATTTCATTTAGACATTAAATAATTAAAATTAATTTATTAGCATACTTAAAATATCACATAAATTATTAAAATGTTAAAACTAACACATAAAAATCTCACTTATTAGGAAATGCACAAAATAAAAAGCTACGCACCCCAACCCCACGTGCTCCACACGTGACCAAACCGGTGCCTAGGTTTCGGGTCGTGACACTCACTCCCCCTTAAGGAAATTTCGTCCCGAATTTTAAATATAACTACCGGAATGCTCAAATAATCACCTAATTTTCTCACGCCTCTCGGACTCCCGAAACCCAAGTGGTTTTCTCTATAGCATTGATTATTCCCCCAAATTTGTCTAACCCGAATACTTCTAGGTTTTCCATTCCCGGATTTGATTCTAATACCACTCAATGGTTCTTCCACATAAGTCAACTCACATGGACAACCTCGGTTGAAAAACTCAATATAAGGAAAGGATCATCAAGACTCTTCTCCACTGCAATGCTGTATACGGCATCACTTCAACACTGGACTGATCACTGCTGATATACGCACTTCAACTAAGGTTACACGAACTTCTCAAAATGAATGAAAATCCATCGGATGCACACATAACGCATTCTTAAGATTCTGGATAGTTCTCTCTGTCTGTCTGCCCCATCTATCGGAAAAATGTACTCAAAACTGAACGCATCTGAAATCCCAAAGTCTCGTACTAAGTCTTCCCAAAACCGCGATATGAATCTCGAATCTTGATCTGATATAAAATAGTGATTAATACTCCGTAGAATCGACCAATTCCCTCGCCCATACCATTATGTTAACTCTCCCTTCCAGTAGTTTAGTAATCTTGGTGTAAATGAGCCGACTTTGACAAATATATCCACTATGCCTCTAACACGTCCATTCCCTTTGATGTCGAAGGTAGTCCCGTTATAAAATCCATCACAATGTCTTCTTTATTCTCATTCTTCTAGCCTTCTTCAATGCGGAATACCTCTTCAAACCCCTCGAATACATCGCAATTCTCAAGTTATGGTCTTCCTCTAAAATGTCTCTTACTCTCTTGTGAATATAGTACACCACTTCTGTCGTTGAAGGTTAACATTCCATCAGTATTCAATACAACATCCTTGGTTCTTCCATCTTGAAACGGTCAGATAATTCCCTCAATTTAGAATCATTGGTTGAACTTCCATAGGATCTTCATACCGGATAGGTGCAGCTCGAATATTCGCAGTTAACATCTCTTCTTGCAACTCACAGGATAGCAACGTTGATAATAAAGCCTTTTGGCTAATAGCATCTGCAACCACCATAGTCTTCTTGGATGTTATGTAATAACGCAATTAAGTTCTTTGAATACTTCCAACCATTTCTCTACCTGTTTTTAAATCCCTTCTGATAAAATAAATACTTCAATTCTTGTAATTAGTGTCAATCTCAAAGTTAACTTCATATAAAGGATGTTTCCACTTAAGTAACGCAAAATAGTCGTAATCAATTCCACGTTGAGAGTAGGATACTTCTGACCTGCCGGTGTTGATTCCCTCAAGGCATAAACTATCACTTTTTCCATTCTGTATAAGACACACCCGAATCTTTCTTTTGACGTGTACCGGACAATCATAAGGTTTCACATCCATCAAGTAAAGTAAAGATCAAGAATGTAGTCAATTCATTCTTCAATTCTGTAGAATTGATTTCACCTTTAACATTTCACCTAATGATATCTCCTTCGAAATCAATTGAATCACTGATGTTACAATTCTTGGAAACCCATCAATACTCTTTTGATAATAACCTGTCAAACCCAGAAAACAACGGACTTCTAACCCTGTCGAAGGTTATTCCAATTGACCAGGGTCTCAATCCTCGAAAAAGTAATAACAATAGCTGGCTTAAAATTACAAGACCCCAAAATTACCATCTTCTCGAGCCAAATTCACACTCGTTGAATTTCGTAAACCATTCGATTCTCATGAAAGACAAATAACATAACTTGCAATTGATTTCATAATCTTTTCATAACTCCGAATAAACAAGGATAACATCTGTCAAGATTACCACAATTATATCAAGATCAGGTTTAAACTCTACTCATCATATTTACAACGCAGTTAATGCCCTTCTATAAGGTGTTTTGGATATGGGCAACAACCTTGACTTTAAATCCATACGGAATTCTATCGCCCTAACTAGCGGCATGAACTATTCTGATGAAAACACTTTACCAATTCATTTACCACCGGTACACGAGATAATTTAGGTGACTTTCACTCAAGTCTCATACATAACTCAAATAACCCTCACATTTTAGACCATACTTTTTGACCTTTAAGGCATATACGACATAATATCAAATAATAACGCATCCGCCTCAACCACACATAGAGGCAAATCAACATAGATAAGGAGATTCGCCTCTTGCGACAGTCCTCCCCAAACAAAACAACTACTCAACCAATTCAGGTCAAGTATAACAATAATCACAGATTGGTATATCTACCACATCCACTGGCAATACATGCCCACATAATCACGACTACCATGATAATCAAGTATGATTCGAGGTACTCTCCCATAGGAGTAGAAACCTCCAACACGTAAGGTAACTCTTAGGCCATTATACGAGTAAAAGCAAACATGTAATGCCACCTAAGAATGAGATGAACTGGGATCTATATAAGTATGACCCCTAACTCCTGAGACAGGTAATATACCTCTGGTGACTGCGAAGGAATCTATCTCCACATATTACTCGCATTTCCTTGATCTCTTGGTTTGTCATTACCATTTTCCGCCATTGAACACATTCCTGCATTAAACACTCGTCGTCAGGTATCACACACTCCCCCTTAGACTAGACTTCTACCCTTGACTTCTAACCTTAGCTCTGATACCAACTGTGGGGCCTCCCCAACCCCGGGACCTATAAACTCGTGTCCCAGCTGGAGGGTCCCTAAACCTCTTCCTAAAAACTTTAAAACTTTTTGTTTAATTAACCTGAAAGTCAAATAAACTTTTGAAAACAAAAGGACATGACCTATCCACTAGGAGGTGATCTCAACCTGTTTTAAAACAAACCATAACTTGTTTAGTTTACAACATTACATTGAAAATATTCATAAAACTTTATACACATTTCTTTTCCCCAATTTAATGATAACCACACTTATTCCCAACTCCCAAACAGTATACATACCCTAACAACCCAAAAGACGATCCAAACTCCTTCCCGACCTCACGGTCCGGCTCCACTGCCTCACCTGAAACTAAAAAAATTAAAGGGAGAAGGGGTGAGAAGGAATCTCGCAAGTTATTACGCATGCAAAGAATATGCCATATAAGAGTGCAACACATAAACAAGTTGCACAATATCACATTTTGGAAAGCAGTAAACACCTTACGTTACCTGACCTTACCTTTTCCCGTCTGAACAATAAGTCGTACTACTGGGAATACATCCTCTTTATTTGTGAACGACTTAGGCCTATTCACGCCTTATAAGACCCATTTTTCAGGGAACCATGTAAGGTATCAGTATCCTATGAACTGCTTAGGCATATCCATAGTAACTGAGCCCCAAACTGTAGCCATAGTAGGGGAGCGGTCACAGGTATAATGTAATTTTAGCAACTTATGGAACAATTCTTCATAAGTACACATATTCCATTATACCCCCGAAATCAGCTGATCTCAACACATTCATATTCACATTCAAGCACATAACAGTTACTTGAACCAAATCCACACATTGGGATAACAATATACAACATGGTACATTTACTCATGTTTACCAACATATAACATGGTACAATTACTCATGTTTACCAACATATAACATGGTACAATTACTCATGTTTATACCTCACATAGTGTAACATATATATAAGCACTATTGAGTCATAATAATCCATCATATGGTATGCATACACATGCTAATCCAATGATATTATGCCACATATAACTTAACAGTATTAAGTAGCAACAATTCAACAACATGCTAGTAATATTCTTGTTCAAACCAATAACACAGTGCAACATTTATGTCATGCACTAAACAAACCAGTATATCTGAATAAATGATTACAAATGGCCCCAATGTAAATCAAGTAGGCCCTAGATATCCATGTCGTACTGTTGAACATTTTTTGTAAGATTCCATAATCATTTACCAAGTTTTATTAACTTTGGTTACTTTCCAATTCAAGGCTTCAATCATTTTCAAAGTAATATTTAAAGACCTTCCCAATATCATTTTGGCCCAATTAAAATGCCATTGCAAAGTACTAATGTTGCTCTAGGATTATAGTTAAAGAAGAACCAAATTCGAACTATATTGCTTAGGTTCCAAGTTGTTTGAAATGTATACCCCAAACCAGCCCTGGCACAACTCGTGCTCCAGGGTACGAGTCGTGCCAAACCCCTGCACGACTGTCCAACTTCTCACGACTAAGTATCACGACTCCCAAGCTGAGGGTCACGACTCGTGCTCCAGGGCACGAGTCGTGCCCAACACCAGAAGTGTTGCTGATGTTGAACATCAGCACCACCCAAACACCAAAACCACATTCCAACTTCCCACAGCTGCATCAACCCAACCCGAAACCAGTTATATACTTACTTTAACACATACCAACATTCAATTCATTCTATGGAACATATATTTCCCATGTCATCCTAACCCTTCTACCACCTTTGCCATAACCTTAACCCCAACTTCTTCCTACTCCATGTCCCAAGCCAAGAAAATAAAGTAACCAAGTTCTAAACATAGTTAATAACACAATTCAACTTCATATGATCATTCCGACTTAATTAAAATGGTTCTAGAATTCCTAGCAGCCATTAGAACACAACTTCATCAATTCTCACCCAATTCCTAATGCCATGACATCAAAGTATTCCATTTCATCCCAACTCATTTTCTTTCCATTTCAATCACCCAAATAAATGTTTCAACCTCTAGCGAATTCATTTATAACCCATAATATCCAATTTTATATACAAGCTTCCTGTTTAGTTCCAAGGCCATTTTAATTGACTACTCATTACAAGAACCATGAATATCACCTAACCTTTACATTTTCGAGCCATGTAAAACGATCTGCCACTACCGTATTCAATTCCAACCCAACTTCCCTTGTTATTCTCTAAGTCGTAAAAAGTGACCAAAATTCCAACAATTATATGTATAACCTAATAACGCCATATATAAATACCATTTTATCATTTCCAAGCCGAACCTTATCCTACTCAATCAAATAATCCATTTTTCTTTTATTCCCACAATCTAAATAAATTTCGAAAATTACTAAAACCCAAATATTCTGGTCCCATAATGCCCAAAACCAATTATAACACATAATATCATCTTTTAACTTAATATGAACAACTATTTGAAATGAATCATAATAACTTACCCAAAAATATGCCGAAATAAAAAGACGATCTGATCGGCTCTAAATGTTCTCCTCGTCTCCCTGATCGCTTTGCCGCAGTCGGATCGCAAAACGGACTAACAGTTGATTTTTAAGAATTTTGGAAAGATAATAAATCAAAAGGGTTTTTGGAACCGAGGAATGGATTTTTCTTTTCTTCCTCGGCTTGCTGCGCATGAACTGGAAGCTTGGAGAAAGGTATAGGTTTTATATTAAATCATTTTACATTTTAACCCTCCATGATTTAAGTTATTGCAATTAAACCCTTCACCTTACAATTACACCTAGGCCCTCAACTTTTATAAAGCTTTTTATTTAAGTTTTAACAATTAAAATATTAACTATCCAATTCTTATTTATTTCATTTAGACATTAAATAATTAAAATTAATTTATTAGCATACTTAAAATATCACATAAATTATTAAAATGTTAAAATTAACACATAAAAATCTCACTTATTAGGAAATGCACAAAATAAAAGCTACGCACCCCAACCCCACGTGCTCCACACGTGACCAAACTGGTGCCTAGGTTTCGGGTCGTGACAAATACAAAGTGACTTGGATATATAAAAGATAACAAGCCTTGTTTTTTCTGAGTTGTCCAATTTCGCTTCATTGTCTATAGGTTCAAAGCAACAAATAAGATCACGTTTGAACCATAGAAAGTGTTGATTTTCTTTTCTATTGAAAAAGAAGAAGAGCGAGAGGAATGGTTCATGTATCTTTTGGGTAATTGAAATTAAGTGAGGTTTGTATTTTGATTCTCTTTTGTGATACTTCAAATGGGTGTACTTGGAACGTACACCCATTTGAATTTATTAATCCGCTTGCATTTAATCTATCAAACATTAAAATTATTGGACCAATATCCTATCAAGTTATATATAGGCTACCAAACGGCTGCTTAATTAAAAATCATTTAACACTAATGTTGATAGTTTTTTAAAAAGATACAGATGAAACTTAAAATTAGAAGGCTTAGATGTGTTTTTTTCACTAAAAATTAAGATATTAAACAATAAACCATTTATAAACCCCCTAACAATACCCAACTTTCTTACTTTCCTCAAATCAATCGTAACTCAACCCTAACTTCACACAACTCATATTTTTCCTTCCCAAATACATCGTTCCCCCACCACCACCCATACCGTCGACACCAATATCATTTCCACCCATAAACTACCTATACACGTGATGTACTCCACCACATTAACTCTCAACTTCACTAACTCTCCTCACGTATATCATTTACTAGTAAAAGCCCGTGTTCGAGGACACGTTTTTTTTTAATTAAGCCCGTGTCCGAGGACACTTTTTTTTTTTAATTTAAAAAAAAATAAAATTAAAAGGGCAAAATGGGAAAGAGACAACTTAATGAGAACAAAATGGGAAATTTGACAATTGACACTATTCATAGTATTGTTCACATGGTGAGGTGGACAACTACCATTTATACTAGGCCCACTTTCTCTAGGGCCCCTTATGCGAGATTTAAACCTAATTTAAGAAATAATATTTTGCAAATCCCAAAGACACCCTTTGGTAAGACAAAGACTTAAATGCTCTCTTTTTTTTTTACGTACACGCACTAATCAGGACCAAGGAAGTCCAAAATTGAAAATTATAATTTAGTCACTGAAATTTTCAAAATTATATATTGGTCACTAAACTTTCTGACATTTCAGATAAGTCATTAGATTTGAAATAATTTCAATTTGCTCTCATAATTTTAACATTTACAACTCTTATAAGTTTTTTTTTTCTCTTTTTAAAAGAGGATCTATATATGTTCCCATAATTAACTCTTATAAGTTAATTATAATACCACTTTGTCTATCTATTATTATAATATAATGGCTGAAGTAATTTTAACACTTCATTTTCCCGCTCAAACTTTGTTATTTTCTAAATCTCCAAATTGTCCCTATACTAAGCTTACAGAATAAGCCGCCCTTTGATATTCCATGTAAAAGCAAATGCTTTATCTCTCTCTCTCCTACGGTGGCTTTTGTTTTTTTTAAGTGTTAAGTGCTGAAATCTGATTTTGCATCTGAATTTGACTGAATCAATAAGAGGCAGCGTCTGAAGACTGAATTCTGAATTATTCAAGTTGTTTGATTTTTCATCTGAATTCATTTTCTGAATTGTGTCTGTTTACCATTTTACCCTTTCTAATAATAATTATAAACAATTTTTTTTGAGCAGTCTATTAATTATAAATGTTAAATATTTATGATGAGTGTAATTTTCATACTTTAACATAAAATATTAAAAAAAAAAAGTAACATACATACATTAAAAAAAAAAAGTCCAATCCATGATTTTTTTTGGAACCGGCTCTCCTAATATTGTTGGTTTTCAATTCTCCACCCCAAATTCTTTTTTTTTTTCCAGCAGTATTCAAGATTAGCTTGACAGCTCTAATTTTTTGACATCAAAGTCAAAATTAGGAGAGTTACCCAGATCGGAAAAACCCATTCCCCAACCAAATCAAGGAATTCGAAACGGAACCAAAGCTCAAAGTCAAAATTAAAGCGTTACCCAGATCGGAAAATCAATCGGATTCATCGGCCGGAGATGATGACTCGGCCGGCGAGGATGACAATGGTGAGGAAGCTAGTGATGTAGCAAGGGAGTTCCCAGTCTTCCCACTTCCTTCATTGGCCCGGTGGTCCATCGGCTTGGTCCGTCTCCACCGCCCCCTCTTTGACGGAGAGCGGTGGTCAAGCGAGTTCGGAGCGTGCCGGCGGCGGTGGTGAAGTGTTCGGGAGGAGAGATGGCGGTCTACAACAATGGTGGAGGACGCAGGGGAGAGATGGAGAGAGAGAAACGAGCAAATGGGGGAAACCAAATGAGAGGGACATGTATGTAAAAAGATGGATCAGAGGCAAATAAGTCATCATTTTACATCTGAAATTTAAGTGGCCATTCAGAGGCAATCAGTGCTGAATTGGGAAAAAAACCAAACACACTTATTTATAAAATGTCTGAGCGTAAAGTGTTTTAAGAGGTAAATAAGATCTGAATATGAAAAACAAACACCACCGAGCGTCATTCCCTCTTCCCTCCCTACTCTCCCGCACCTTCTCTCTACTCCCTCTCCTCTCTAGCGTCGCTTCTCTCTACTCCCGCCCCGTCTTCACCTCCCCCTCTCTCTTCTGCCATGGTCGCCACCCCCTCCTTTCACCGGAGCCCACAGTCTTTACACCCTTCGCCGATCTGAACTCTTCAGCTCTAAAAACTGATGACGCCACAGCTTTTGGGGTCAGGAGCGGTTCAAGGATATCTGGCTAGGATATTTTTGGTGGTTTGATGTACCTAGATCACAACACAAACAAGCACCGTTAAGGTCAAAGTTGGATGTTACTCCAACTCAGGCCCTCGGGTGTGAGAGTAAGAATACTGAGTAATAAGGCTTTGAATACCTTTTGAGTGTGTGTGTGTGTTTAGGTTTAGAGAGTAATAGAGCTTACTCAATTGTATATGGAACTTACCTTGCCCAAGGGGGTAAAGGCCTTCTATTTATAGGCAATGCAATGGTGCTTGTTGAGGTAAGCACGAGATCACTAGGGGCACTTTGGTATTTGACCGCCTACACGTGTCCGCAGCCTAATTGGTCTGTCGGGGAGGGAACATTGGATCGTCCGGGGACATGGCCGAAAGTGACATGAGCCGTGTAGCGGCTTAGTGCATTAAATGGAATAGTAGGCGCCGGACCGAGCCGCATTGAATGCGTTATGGGGAGCCGGCAGTGGCTCGTCGTGAGCGCAAGCTAACTTGCTCGCAAGGCTTGACATTAACCGGAAGCAAGATGTGCCCGCGGTCAACGTTGTGCCCGCGGTCAAAGATATATGACGCGAGCACGGTTGATGCGGTCATGACTCATGCGGGCACGGATCCAGCGAGCAGGGTCCCAATGTCCTCGATGGGGACGATGCGAGGAGGGACGCGGTCTTGACCACAAGGGCCTATTTGTCCGCGGTCTTCCCTCCAACGGTCTAGGAACTGCTACGTCACTGGTTCCTTGGACTAGACCGAGCGCGGGCCCAGTCCAGTAGATCCGGGCTCATCAAAAACCTTCTTCATCCCTCCTCTGTAATGTAAGCTCTGATTTTTCTCTCATCCTCTTTAGATAATAATCCATTCTCTTAAGGGTTCCTTGTCAATTTTTAATTCGTTTCCATTACGAAGATTTATCAAATCCAATTTACAGCCTCATTTTGTAGTGATTCTTCTTGTAAATGTACTTCCTATTCTGTTTGGATTTGAATTTGAATTTTAGGTTTAATTTTTTGATTGTGTTTGGTGTTGTTGGCTAGGTTTTTGAGAATCTGATTCGAGATGTCAAAGGTAGCAGTAGATGGTCCTCCGAAGACTGGATTCAGCTTCGATTTGTGTAGGAGAAATGAAATGTTAATGTCCAAAGGATTGAAACCTTCCTCTTTTCTCAAAACTGGAACTACTATTGTGGGTTTAATTTTCCAGGTATGTTGTTGATGTATATTACCCAATGTTTTTATCTTTAATTTTTTCTACCATGTTCATTTAATTACTTCGTATGGAATTGGATTTGTTGTTGATTCGAGTAATGGGGTAAAAGACTGGATGATTATGAATGAGGATCCGTCTTAGTTGACTTGGAGAATACCTGGAATGATTTGATTACTCTTGGAAGCCTAAATCATAGTTTTAAGCCTTTAATGGTTTGGGACTAGGGAATGTATACAAGATTGAGTAGGATGTTATACAATGAATGCATGATTGGAAGGGGCCTAAAGTTTCCTACCTTTTTGTATAGGGAGGACATTGACCTTTTTCTCTATCGGGGGGCATAGGGTCTTAAAATTGTTATAATTTGCATATCATTTTTTATTCTTCTTGGGCTTGAAACATTGTTCATAAGTGTTTGGTTATTGTGATTAACATGGATGGCGAGACTTCAGATGAGCACATTTTGATAGTATAATGTCCTGGTAATCGTTGGCTTCTTCTCTTCTTGGGACCCGTTGATAAGAAACTTCAACACTGAAGCTTTTGAATTCACTGATTGAGAAAGTGTCTAAGTTTGTAGATGGGTGAAGACCTGTGTATTTCTCCTTGTTGGTAGACTTGATTGATCAAATCCTTTCTTTCTAGTATTTCCGTTTGTTATTTTTCTGTTTCATTATGATTACGGCGAGAGTAAAGGAGAAGCTTGAGATGACTATGCCAGTTTTTGTGGGTTGGGGCACAAAACAAAGCAAGAAGCATCTAGTGGGTTGAGAAGAAGTTTCTGGTCCTAATGAGGTGGGGGATGTGGGTTAAGAATTTGGAAACTTTGTTCTTAAGAGCATTTCTCTTGTTGGATAGCATCATCACCCTTTGGAGCATGAGCCTCATCTGCTAGAGGTTTCAGGAGCAAAGGTCCTCAAAGGAATGGTTAAGATGTTGAAATGGGAAAAACATATCAGCACTGCTGCACTGGCTATCAATTATATTTTGACAATTATGATGGCATCAAAATTTGCTGTCATTCTGTCTATTTTTTTCCTAGGAAGATTATGTGGAAAGGAGCATTCAGGGGACTAAAACTTGCACACACCAAGTACAGAGAGACATAGCTACAGTGAAATGCACTACAATAGGCTGCATACTCTATCCTCTCTGTCTTCTAGAACATAAATGATTATTGAAAGTAACAGTCTTAGAACCTGTCGAAGTGCACAACTTCACCACCATCACCTGTTTAACAGAGTATGGATGTCAACTTTGTCAAATGTGTCTGATCTTCTTCTTCTGTAAACACTATCACATGCATAAGGGAGCAACAACTTTGCTTCATGTTGTCCAGTAGCAGTTGTTGAATTTACTGATAGTGGATTTTGTTTGTACATTTTATGTGGAATTCCTCTATAATAATCTGGTATCTTCTGTCGTCATAAGTCATGTCGCATGTCAGCTTCATCCTTCTCCCAGGAGACTTGCCACTTCTTTGTACTCTGATATAGTATGTAACTCATTATTTAGGTTTGTATACATGACAGCCACGTTCTCTTTTCCTTCTTGTTTTCGTTGGTGAAATTTCCTACTTTTGTTCTCCTGTATAAGTGTCATCATATCTGAGCTTGAGTAACTGAGTGACGACCTGGGAACGGATTCCCCACCGGCAGGAATCAAGTTTCATTTTTTCCTTGATATTTATTTATGTTTATAATTTCTTTCCTGCTAGGTCCTTCAAAGATATACCAACTTATACTCATGCACTTACATTATTCAATTCTTGGACGGTCCCAGAGCCAAGGTCTTAGGATTCTATTGTTGAAGAGTATCCAGGGCAAGGCTAGAAGCTTTTAATGCAAAAGAAAGGCGTGATAAGAAAGGTCAAGAACAAGCTGGCCTAATTATTTGTAAACTTAAAGCAAGAGATGGCTGCCCTAGGTTAACATTCTTTTCTTAGCCCTTATCTCTTTACTTTGGTGGTGTTGTTCCATTCATGAGCTGTCTCTATTTACTGAACAGGAATATCAGATGATGCATTGGAAGCAGAGTATGAGAATCTTAGGCATCGTGCAGCTGAAGAGTCCTCTTGTCAGCCCATGTCTTGCGAGACCCTTGGTGGTGCTGGTTCGTGCAGTGAAGAAGGTGGTATGAGCTCTGGTGTACGAGGAATGAAGTCAAGTGTTGATGCAAATGTTACAGACTTATGCTTTGAAGATTTATCAACTGATTATATTTCAAGTGTTCCTGGTCACGAGAGAAATGCTTCAGCCGATGACATAGAAGATGTAGAGCTTGGTAGTATTTTTCAGGAAGAAGCCTCATCTAGTGAATGTTTATCTTCTGAGATCTTGAAGCTACAAAAGAAAGATAAGATGAGAGAGTTACTAAGTGGGAAAAACTTAGAGAAATTGAAGGGAATTTGGAAAAAGGTGATACTTCCTTGGAACTACATAATATATTCGACGTGCAAGATTATTAGTTAAACTACATTCACACGTATCCCTCTTAATTGTTGCAGTTCATGCCAATTTTTGCCTTCCTCCCCTTCTAGCACTGCTGTTGCTTTTCATCTTATCATTCTTATCTTATGTATCTTCATTAGTTGACGTTCGGTTTGTCCAATCCATCTCAAGGGACTCTCTCTCATCATATCTTTTGGTGGTGCCGCATTTATGGTTTACTTAAGAATATGTTTATCTTCAAATTTTATCTTTCTGCTTTTGTCACACATCCATCCTTTTTATCTCATTTTGGATTCACCAATTTCTCTAAGAAGCGTTTTAGTTACCATCGTTTCATACTATTATGTACATCAAGCAAATAGCCGCTAGATGGAATCACTTAAAACTCTGGATACTCAGCTTCCTAAATCTGCTTTTATTCCGTAACTGTAATCATTTTCAGTAAATATTGTATAAGCTTTTTACTGTAATCTTATAAATTCTTTCATCTGTTTCTGTGATAAGTTGATAGCGTCTATTTGCAGTTCCACTTTTGCTTGTGTCAAAGTAGTAGTAAAACTAAGTATCTTGGGTAAGCACCATGATAAGCTGTAGTCTTTAGATGTTTGCAAGTGACCAAGAAGTATTTTTGTCTGACACGCTTACTTCCCATTGTTGCTTCTTGTGTTTATCCTTGCGTTGGGAAAGACTGTGGATGAAACAACAAATGTTGTTTACAAAAAAAAAATCAAAATTTGTAGTTGTTATTGTTAATTCCATTATGAATATTTTTAATGACATTTTTAGCAACTTTTTTTTATTTAGTTTTCGTTATTTCTCACAGTTTGTTGGTCGTGGTTTAACGCACGGGTGTTATACTAGTTATAATTAACTTATGAGACAAATTTTTCAACAAAAAAAAAATGAAAAATTTCAATAATAACAACGAATTGCTCTCATAATTTACACATTTACAACTCTTATAAGTTAATTATAAGACCATTTTGTCTCTTATAATTAACTTATAAGACAAATTTTTCAGATCATCATAACAGTCTTTAGCCTTTCCAAAAATACTTTCATTTTTTTATATTTTTCACATTATAAGATTACTTTGGCTCTTATAATTGACTTATAAAACAAATTTTTCAACCAAAAAAATAAAAAATTTCAATAATAACAACGAATTACTTTCATAATTTACACATTTACAACTCTTATAAGTTAATTAAAAGACTACTTTAAGACAAATTTTTCAACCAAATAAAATTAAAAATTTCAATAATAACAATGAATTACTCTCATAATTTACACATTTACATCTCTTATAAGTTAATTATAAGACTTTTTAATAAGTCTTATAAGTTACTTATAAGACTTTTTTAAAAAGTAAAAAAATCTTATAAATAACTTAATAAGTCTTATAAGTTACTTAAAAGACTTTTTAATAAGTCTTATAAGTAACTTATAAGACTTTTTTAAAAAATAAAAAAAACTTATAAGTAACTTAATAAGTCTTATAGGACTCTTATAAGACTTATTAAAAAGTAACTTATAAGAATTTTTAATAAGTCGTATAAGTAACTTATAAGACTTTTTAAAGTTTTATAAGTTATTTATAAGACTTTTTTTAATAAGTCTTATAAGTAACTTTTTAATAAGTCTTATAAGTTATTTATAATACTTTTTTAAAAAGTAAAAGAGTCTTATATAAGTCTTATTAGTAACTTAAGAAGTCTTATAAGTAACTTATAAGACTTTTTAATAAGTCTTATAAGTTAATTATAAGACTATTTTAAGACAAATTTTTCAACAAAAAAATCAAAAAATTCAATAATAACTAAGAATTGCTCTCATAATTTACACATTTACAAGTCTTATAAGTTATTTATAAGACTTTTTTTAATAAGTTTTATATGTAACTTTTTAATAAGTCTTATAAGTTATTTATAATACTTTTTAAAAAAGTAAAAAAGTCTTATATAAGTCTTATTAGTAACTTAATAAGTCTTATAAGTAACTTATAAGACTTTTTAATAAGTCTTATAAGTTAATTATAAGACTATTTTAAGACAAATATTTCAACAAAAAAATCAAAAAATTCAATAATAACTAAGAATTGCTCCCATAATTTACACATTTACAACTCTTATAAGTTAATTATATGACTACTTTTCAACAAAAAAAAATCAAAAAATTCAATAATAACAACAAATTAGTCACATAATTTATACATTTACAACTCTTATAAGTTAATTATAAGACTACTTTGTCTCTTATAATCAACTTATAAGACAATTTTTTCAACAAAAAAAAAATCAAAATTTTCAATAATAACAACGAATTCTCCTCTCATAATTTACACATTTTCAAAGTCGACTACGGCAGAGCAGCTGTAATGTGAACGTACAAAGAGCAAGAAGTAATCAATCAAATGAAGAAACTCGGTGAATGCACATTGAAAACTAATTGTTACCATGACACCTATCCTGAAATGGATTACAGCCATGGTTTGGACTATTCTCTTGTGTGAAATTTTAGGAATAAACTTGATCAAGGAAAGCAAAATAGTACTACCTCCGTCCCAAAATGAAAGTTCAAGAACAAAAATGGACTTTTTATTTTGGAAAACCCTTTTCTGATTCATTTATAGAACTCTTAATTGATTGCTACGTAAAATGAAAATGTAAAATTTTTAGAAACAAACAGTGGACTTTCAACTAAATGCAATTTCATTTAACTGTACTCCAGTAATAGACAAAATCACTTCCATTGATCTTTGGTTTCATCAGAGAACAAATATTTTTTGTCAAAATCTATTCCAAGTAATTGATAAATACAAAACAGATATCATAATCCAGAGACAAGAATATCATTATCCACAATCTACAGAGTATTGAAATCTGGGATTGATTATAAAAAATAAATAAATGAGGATTGCATACCAAAGCTGCCTTGGTCTTTGACGGGGTAACAACCCCTTTAGTCCTCAAATCAAAAGATGAAGGTGGGTCCCTGACCAAACCTAACCCATCACCACCACCGCGATTGAGCCTAATCAAATCATTGGCACTGTTTGAGGCAGAGAGACCCAAACGAGAGGCTTTGAATTCATGGTGGGTAAGAAATCCCCTTGAATCCCGATCATGGCGACGCCTTCCCTCACCCTTCTCAACCCCTCTCCCAAATCTTTGCACCCACAAACGAAAGGGACTCGAAGGAGAAATGATGTCGGAGAAGATGAAGGGGCTCGCCGTCACCGGAGAAGATGAAGGAGTATCTGATGTCGTCTTCAATCTGGCTTGGCGATATATAGATCTAGCAAACGCTGGCGATTTGGTGAGGAAGAAGTTGTAGGTACGGTGAATGGCCAATGATGTCCGCCGGTTACGGTGGCTCGAGAGAAGCAAAAGGATGCTAAGAGGACAACGCCGGTCGCCGTAGGAGTGAGGGAGACGGAGGTGTTGAATGTCAAGGAGGTCGGATCGGGGAAAGAGATGGCCAGAGAGGCGGAGAAGAACTCAGGCGAGAGAGGGTTTGAGAGAGGGAATGTTTGTGCGTGTGTGTGTGTTTCTAGAGGGAGAAAGAAAGATGAAAAAATGAAGTGAGGGGTGGGAGGGAGAGGAAATGGCGTGAGTGGACGGAGGAGAGGGTAGTCTTAGGGGTGTCTCGGGAATAAGTATTTTGAATGAACTCTTTATTTGAGATTTATAAAATGTTCCTTTTTAAATTTTAAAATGGAAAAAAATTTGAATATGAATATGAGGGCTCTTGAGGAATACTTCCTCCGTTCCATAAAACATTACACGTTTACTATTGAGAACGGAAAATAAGGAATAATGTTATTAAAGTAGGTGTTGTGAGTGGGAGGAGAGAGAATGAGTGGAGAGAATAGTAAATTATAATGGTGTTGTGAGTATTAAAATAATGTAGGAGAGAGAATGAGTGGAGAGAATAGTGATTTAAGGTTTCCTTTTTAGGAAAGTGGAATTTTAAAGAGGGACGCTCAAAATAGCAAAAGGGGTAATGTTCTATGGGACGGAGGGAGTATTTCCTTTATACTATAGATTGAGCAGAAACCTATACTGATATCATCAATTATTGTTTTGCCCCTATAATTTTGTTATTTTCTAAATCATTGATGAAATCATCAAGAACTCCCTTAACACAAATGGACGTACCTGCATCATCAATATAAACACTTATAGGGTCTTAAAATTTGAAGAAAAATTAATTAGAATATGCTAATATGATTAACATAGAGTTTGTAATGCAATAAAACACAAAAACTTATTTATAGGTTAACTCAATGATATAATTAATAAATAAAAAAATTGTAAATTAAGTTAATACAATTTGTTATACTAATCTTGTAAAATTTTTGTAGATGTTAAATAGCTTAAAGTGTAAAAAATTGGATAAAAGCAGATTTTTTTTTTTTATTTTGAATTAGGATGACATGAACTTTCGCAATGGAAGTTGATGCTAAAAATAATTATTCTTTGTATTTTATAAAAACTAGGGGTGTAAGCGGTTTAGCTCAAATCGCGGTTTGAGACCGAGCCGAGCTAAACCGTGGGGTTTAGCTCGGTTTTTTTATTTGAGTGGTTTAGCTCGGTTTGAAAAAATGTCAAACCGAGCGGTTCGGTTTAGCTTGCGGTTTGAGGGTGCCGAGTCGAGCCGAACCGAGCCGAGCTAAACCGTTTAGCTTTCAAACCGAGCTACGAGACCGAGCTACGAAACCGAGCTACGAAACCGAGCTACGAAACCGAGCTATGAAGTCAAACCAAACCACCAAAAACCATAATCCTAACCATTCATTCCAAATCAAATTAATCCCCACCTTTAATTATTTCAAAACCCTAAAATGCCTAACATTTGAACTGCCTCTTAAATCTCAATCTCATTAGTCATTACACAGAACAAAATTACTATCCCTTTTCCTTCTCTCTCTCTTCCCCTTCTCTCTCGACTCTTCGGTTCGGTACTCACTGCCCCTCATCCACCTGCCGGCGCGCCTCAACGCCGCAGACGAGATCTCACCGCCGCCTCTACGTCGCTCACTCTGTTGCCCCCGTCTCTCTCTTCTATAGTCGCAGGCGAATTCACATCTGCCTCAACATCGCCTCAACGGCGTCGCTCGCCACTCTCAGCTGCCCTTCTCTCTCTTCTATAGTCGAAAACGAAGGCATCCATGGATAACCTCAGTGTATGTGTTCTTAATATCCCTTCAATTTTATCAAATTTCCTAATTTTCGTCTTTGCAGTTTGCACGGCACTTGGTTTGTATTAATAACTTGGTTTATAACTTGGTTTGTTTATTAAGGCCTGTTTGCACATTGCAGTTTGCACTTTGCAGTTTGCACGGCACTTGGTTTGCATTAATGCCTGCTTGTTACATGTTGTGTTTGCTCAGTGCTCATTCTCAAGTTGTGTTTGTATTAATGACTGTTTGTATTAAGGACTGGAATTGGGTCACAACACTTGGTTTTTTTAAGAAGTGATCAAGTTGTGTTTGTTCTTATTCTTTTTTTGTTGTAAATTTGTTTGGTTGATTCAAACCGCGGTTCAAATCGAGCTAAACCGAGCTAAACCGATTTAGCTCAGCTCGGTTCGATTTTTTTTTTTAGCTCAGCTCGGTTTGGAATTTTTCCAAACCGATACTAGCGGTTTGGCTCCTAAATTTGTCCAAACCGAGCTAAACCGAACCATTTACACCCCTAATAAAAACACAACATTTTTAAGTAGTTTATTGTTGTATTTTATTCATAATTTTATATATTATAACCTAACTTTTCCTCTAAATTTCACTGTAATACATTATAAATATTACTTCAAGTGTTCTTAGTGAATGTTCAATTATAATGTTGAGAGAAATTTATATTAATTTTAAATACATTTAGTAACTTTATTATTGTTTAGAAAAAAAAAAGATTTCACAAGATTTTATGTTAGCAATGTTTTTGATAAATGTACATTTTTTATTTGTACTAAAATTATTATTTATTTAGAAAACAGTACATATATTAATTGTCAAATCATAAAATCCAAAATTATTAGTTATGGATTATAAAATCTAAAATTAATGTAGAATTTGATAAACTAAAAGTAGGAGTGTTTTCGGTCCAGATTGGTAAGGTTGATCCCATTGGTCCGGTTTCAGTGTCCGATTTGGTCCGATTACGTCAGTTATATTACAATATATTATATATTTTTTAAAAAAACACAATATACAACAATTAAATATTATCATCACTTACATCAACAAAAAACTGAATAAAGTTGTCACAAATATTTAATATTCAAAACCACAACATAGATCATTAAACATATTGTTCATTTTCAAACTTAAACATAACATAGAATAATTTTAAAAACTAAAAAAGTTACAAAAAAAAAAAAAAACTAAAGATTTATATATTATATACTATAATATACTCCCTCCGTCCCACCTTAGTGTAGACTAAGGTGGTGGGCACAATAACTAAGGAATATTATTAAGATAATGAAAATGTGTGGTAAAAAATGAAGAGAGAGAATGAGTGGAGTGAATAGTAGGTTGGTTGAATAAATTGTGTGGTGAAAAATGAAGAGAGAGAATGAGTGGGTGGGGTAGGGAAAATAAAAAATAATAAAAAACTTTCTAATTTTGGCAGTCTACACTAAGATGGGACGGACGAAAAAGGAAAGAAGTCTACACTAAGGTGGGACGGAGGGAGTATATATAAATAATCGATTCGTTTCGGTTTCGATACATGACCGTGTATAATTTTTTTCAAAATCATGACCAGACCAAATAATCGGTTCTATAAAAAATTGGAAAAAGAACCACACCAATACTATTGATTCGATCCAGTTCTATTGGTATGATCCGATTCCAAAGTTTTTTTTTCAAGAGCCCTAACTAGAAGTGATTAAAATGGTTTACAATTGACATAATACAAAGCAAAAAAAGTAAAAAAAAAATAATAAAAAAATGGACGAATATAAATAGGGCCACTTACTATAATGCTACTCTGGCGAAATTAAAACCCAAACAGTACACATCGATCTAAAATTTCACGTACACCCCTCGCCCTTTTATATCTGACTTATAAGACTAATTTATCTCTTATAAATGACTTATAAGACTAATTTGTCTCTTATATTGACTTATAAGATAATTTTTTCAACAGCAAAAAAATCAAAATTTTCAATAATAACAACGAATTAATCTCATAATTTACACATTAAACTCTTATAGATGAATTATAAGACCAATTTGCCTTTTATAACTACTTCGTCTCTCATAATTGACTTATAAGATAATTTTTTCAACCAAAAAATTAAAAATTTCAATAACAACGATAATTTAATTTCATAATTTACACATTACAACTCTTATAGTTTAATTATAACTTATTTATAAAACTATTTTATCTTTTAAAAGTGACTTATAAGACTTTTTCGTGTCTTATAATTGATTTATAAAATAATTTTCAACAAAAAAGATAAAATAAAATTTTCAATAGTAACAACGAATTAATCTTATAATTTAAACATTACAACTCTTATAGCTTAATTATAGGACCAACTTGCCCATTATAACTACTTTGTCTTTTATAAATGACTTATAAGATAAATTTTTTTTCAACAACAAAAAAATAAGAATTTCAATAATAACAACGAATTAATCTCATAATTTAAATATTACAACTCTTATAGCTGAATTATAAGACCAACTTGCCTTTTATAACTACTTTGTCTCTTATAAAAGACTTATAAGATAATTTTTTTTTCAACCAAAAAAATTAAGAATTTCAATAATAACAATGAATTAATCTCATAATTTACACATTACAACTTTTATAAATTAATTATATGGGACCCAACACTACCCACCGTCAATAATTAAATTTAAACATAATGAAAATAAAATTGAAATGAAATTAACAGGCGTAGGAGGGACAATTTAGTAAAAAAACATATCTAAATCTAAGTGCTTCTTTAGTATGCAACAATAGGCAATTACTCACACCTTCAGGGTGTGTTCCCGAGTTTTTAACGGAGAGAAAAGAAAGGAAAGGGAAGGGAAGAAAAGGGAAGGGAGGGGGAGGGGGAGGGAAGGAAATTAATTTATTTGTTAGGTGCTCCCGAGTTGGGAGGGGAATGGAAGGAAAAAATATAAAATTACATTTGTGCCCTTAATGAAATAAAATGAGAGATTATATTTAAGGGGTAAAATAGGAAGATCAAACAAATTTCATTAACATTTATTTCCTCTCATTTTCTCCCACATTTGGGAGGATTGAGTAGGGAAATGAGACCATTATTTCCTTCCCTTTCCTCCCCATTCCCTCCTCTAAAAAAGTCGGGAGCACCATTAGGGAGAAAATCATTGTACATTTCCTCCCTTTTCCTTCCCTTCCCCTCCATTTTTGAACTCGGGAGCAGACCCTCAGTAACTACTCCAACTTTCGGTTCCGACGAAGACGAGAGGTTGACTACAAATCCATCGCTGCCGTCTTCAGACTCATCGATTACAAGTTTACGGTTTCCACCATTACTAGAAGCCTTTGACATTGCTTTCTCCACGATTTTAAGCCTCAAATCTTCATTGGCCTCTTCGTCATCGCTATTGACATCAATTGGATGGTTTGTTTCTTCATCTACTACGATACTGGATTTTGGTAATTTGAGCTTCTTCTTCTCAGATTTTTCCATTGAGTAGAGAGATCAGTAACTCGAGAAAAACGAAACCCTGACCCTAATTGTATTGGTGTCCGACGTCGATAGAAAGGACGAAGGCGATGAGATGAAGAGAAATTATTATGCCAGTACAGTACAGAGACCGAGATCGCCATTATCGCGAATCTCTCTTCTCTCTCTCTCTCTCTCACACACACACAGTCACTTCACTGTACTTTCTCTTTCTAAGTAACGGATCTGATGGCTTTTTCAAGGTTTGGTCCCGGGGCTTATTTAGATGTGATAAAATGAAGTTGAGCAGAGTGAGGAGAGGGGAAGCTAGGGGGTGTTTGGGAAATTATAATCTTGGATGGGAAAATTCTTTATTTGGAATTAAAAAAAAAAGGAATAAAATCTGGACAGGTGGCAGGGGAATTTTTCCTTCTATAATATAAACTAGTCAGTAACCCGTCGGTACCCGACGGTGAATAATTTTTTTTTTGATTAAATAAATAATTATTTATGTGTTTTATTTGATTTTTAAGTAACAATATAAATCGAAATTGATAATCAATGTAGCGGATATTAGGAGTATAATTAATACAGAAAAAAGATGTTGACACATGATATAACGTGAAAAGCCCTTGAGACAACTATCTCGCCGGCACAAAACCACGGGAGGTTAGGTCCCTGCCTAACCAAAAAACATTATTAAGATTTTAGTGTTACAACTTTGGAAGATGAAGAGATATGGTTACAATAGCGTGAGTTTAATAGTGTGTGCCTAAGTGTCAACATAATCTCTTCCATCTCCTATATATTTAAATAAAAACAAAGAAAATAATAAGAAATTGCAATACTTTTGTTTAACCACAAATTGTGCGACATAAATTCTCAGAGTCTGTCGAAAACTTCCTTGTAGACTACATTCAGCGTCTTGTCATATGTTTGAGCATCTGAATCACAAATAATAACTTTAAGTCCTCTCTTGCTGGTTACTCTGGAAAATGCTACATAAAGTTGTCCGTGACTGAAAACAGGTTGTGAAAGATATAGTCCTTCATGGGAAAGAGATTGTCCCTGACTCTTGTTGATTGTCATAGCAAAAAAAACGGCAAGTGAAAATTGCCTTCTTTGGAATCTT
>JAFEMH010007951.1:0-69843 GCA_022495995.1 Adenophora triphylla var. japonica | reverse complement strand
TTTTGGATGATCGATTGCTTGAGCTCACTTATTTTTTTTTCATTTATCTGTACTCAGTGTGCTCCACAATGCAAACAGGACAACTTCTCTGAGAATTGACGCCAACATTTCGCACCCCACGAATACCATTACAACAGTCCATCATTAAATAAACGATTTTCAAACATCCAGTAATCGCCGAACCACCGAGGCGTCAAAAGGTCATTCATATTTCGTTACCATCATTATTATCTCCTGTTATTGTAGTAAGTGGTGCCTCTTATAAGAAACATTCATTATTGCAGATATGAAGAACTTGCTCAAGTTTTCTAGGTAAATACTCTCTTATTATTTTCAAATGTATTGACTAAAGAATGTGCTTAATATGTCAGACTCACCTCCAGGCCGGTACCAGATGCTTCTCCACCAGCGTGACCCAAGAGTATCAAGTTCTTTACCGACCATTTCACGCCTTCCCAAGAAATTCTCCTAGATGACCCGCGTCATCAACATTTGCCGTCTCCCTAGTCATTTCACTACCATCCCCAGGATTTTCGACCACCCTATACTCCGCCCATTTTTAAAGTTATTTGCACTCACGACCCTCCACGCTTTTCTCATTCTCCCTTTTTCTACAATCTTGCAATACTAGCTCAGCCATTAACCCCTGTTCTATACTTAGGAAATACTAAGCACTGATTCACTGCCGCATCTCTTGTCCTTTCTTCAACTTTTCTTAAACAATACTCACGGGATTTTTGCTAATCGTTGTCCAAATTCTTTGAACCCCAAGAAAATTAATTTACTTCCAAGAATTTTGTCTTAAATACGCATGGGATATCAAAAAAAAATGCCGCTTCGAAGGTGAAAATGAGGGCTTTGCATATTCTCATTTGCACAGAATATCGGGTCTGTGGATTGACTAAGTATCTTTTCCCTCATACTTTTCAAAGCACTGTCCAGAGGAGGTCTCTTTCTATCTCCTCGGGAATCGGGACAAACAATCTCACCTTAAGTCCTTTTTCTTCTTTATTTATTCTTTATCAACATCTTATGTTTTATTTTAAATTGTCTCACCTAGGAGTTGCCTGCTCTCCTTCTTACGGTGATCTTCGACAAATCGATTTTCGTCATTTTTAGATGTATTTCTTATGCAACGATCCTTTATTGCACCAGTAAAAATATGGATTTTCCAATGACTCTATAACAATTTATCTGCCATTATCTATCATTCTCGGGTGAATATATCAATTCGAATAGAAATTGGCCCTTTCCACTTTCCGCTAGTTGGGACTCGGGATTACTCTCACGAAAATGCCAAACCCGCATAATCAAGACCGGGCCGCCCGCCACTTCTGTCACGGATCGACTGCCACTCCAATTTGACTTCCGACGCTAAGGTGGAATTTGTGCCCCTTCATGCCCTCCTCGTTTTCCGACTCCCATCAACAACAGGGTAGAAGCCGCCGACGCTTCATCGAGGCATTTTTGCGTTGATGTCGCATCGCTCATTGGTGTACCACACGCTCTGCCCACATATCGCCTCTTATACCATCTAAGCACTCCGGAGCACAAGCATCGCCGCTATAACACCATTTAGAACCTTGCTATGCTACCCTCCAGTGAAAGGTAAATTAATACTCAAGTTCATTATTACAAATCTCTATACTCCGTTATCTTACTCACGCCCGAGCGTCTTCGCCGAGACACATCCAGGCTCATCGTAAATTCTCGATTTCAAGTCAAGGAGCCAGGTGATTCATCCCGCTAGCGTAGAAGATCAGTGATAAGCACAATTCCTGCGCATCATTGGTTCCATTTCAGGAAATGTCCTTTAGCTTGACTCCAAAATTTTTCTCAACCTCCAAACAATGGTGACTTTGGGATGGTCTTGAGATCTGAAGCCTGGCATGACAGCAATACAGTGAACAGACGACGCCAATGCGGAGCAGCTGGAAATCTCAACATCAATGCCTGATAACACTAGTCTACCTCCTTCCCCACCAAAGTGACCTCACGGTAGAGCAGCGCGCTCTACCATAGGTTTATAATGGCGGAGGGTTCCGTACACAAGAAGAGGAAAGCGGGTGTGAAGGGACGAGGAGTTACACCTGCTCCAAAGCGTGGGCTGGGAAGGGTACAACATTGGAAGCATCGAAGATCCCTCGACCCGGTCCCATCAAGCAAGAAGGAAATGATGTTGGAACGCTCGGATGCGGCTGAGCTGATAGCCTTCTGGAGGGAGGCGGGGGCGTGACATACGATCGTAAAGGGTGGCTCCCTCTCAAGTCTCCAACAGGCAGCAGGCTAGGAGTGCTAGGCCCAATGAGGGGGTGGGACAGAACGGAGAAGACAGGATAGTTCAACGACCTCCAACTCTCATTCATGTGCCGAGTAATGACTTAAGGGCTAGTCTCACCAGGAATAGGGGAGGCAGGGAGGCCTAATCAGATTTGGAGGACACATTTAGAGGCCAATAGAAGCCGACGTGGTTCCCCAGCCCGGACACAAAGATCAGATACCCGTAGGGGGGGCAGGAATGGGCTTAGTCAGCTTATAAGAGACGAGATGCGCAAGCTGCTACTGTGGGGGTAATAAAGTACGTCGCTGCCAGATGATCAGCGGCGCAAAGTCGCCACAAAGGAAATGACAAAGGCAAAGATCTCCAGTTTGATCGAAAAGGGCTCATTCTCATAGAGACGAGGAGTAGACAGTAAATGGGCAGGTAAGGTTCCTCCAGAAGCTAAGAAGTTCAAAGGTTGAATGTCGTTCCCTGGGCAGATTGATGTGAAAGACCCGATGCTGGGAATGTGGTTGTTGACATTTGAAAAGGAAGTTCAAAAATGGGAGAAAGAGAAGAAAAGGATTACTCGGGAAGATTGAGCGAGTTGATTTTTTAGCTCTTCGACCTCTATCCAAGGAGATGAGAGACAAGCCGACTCTCCTCCTAGTTTCGTATTGCCCCTACTGGGAAAAGTACTTCAAGGGAAACCAATGCCAAGAGTCACATAGCAGTCACCATGGAAGCCACGATGTGCTTTGTCGCCAACGAAGACGACAATATGTGCAAAGCCCTCATAAGCACACTCTCACAAATGTTTTGACATGGTTCGATGGTTATGGCCGGGTAGCATCACCAGCACCCTCGGGACGTGTTTAAGAACAAAATTCCTGAGATCGTTTCTTCTCTTTCGACCGTCGGAGCTCGAAGAGTGGACCTTTCACCGATTCTCGAGCAACTTGATTCAAGCAAAAAAATGAAAGCTCCATGAGCTACTTCACCAGGTTTAAAGAAAATGGTTGATAAGATTTGAAGAGGATCTTCAAGTCGAATGCAGAGGTGATCAATTGCTTCCGAAGTGGTATTTCTTAAGACATGAATTATGAACTCAATAAGGTCGCAGACAAATACAACTCGACAGGAGTTGTTCAAAAAGGTTATACAATGTCGCGCTTAGCCGAAGAGAGAAAAAGAAAAGAAGAATGGGAAAAGCCCCAAGGTGGAGGTCATGATGACAAGAAGGACTTCATAAAAAATGGAGGAAACAATAAAAATGGCAAAGAACAGACAAGGGCTTACAGCAGAAGGTGCTCCGAGACTTTCACTTCCCTAACCAAGTGAGTCGAACCGAAATCCCGAATGCGCGAGTTGATTAGCTCCACCTGCCCCAATGGAACCCAGCAACAAGTTCGTAAGGATTAAACAAAGCAAATGCTGTGATTACCCCCCACAAGGACACGGGTCATCTCAGCCTGAAGATTTCTTTTAGGCTTTGAAGCGCATAATCCAAAGAATGGTCGAACATGGGAAGACTCGATGCATACGTGAAGAGGCCTCTCAAACCGTGAAGCAGCGCCTGCAGGTGGACAACAAGGACCGAGGCAACCTAGATTGAACTTGGGGAAACGTCATTACGAGCAAGCCAAGCCAACACCCACCCATTCAAGCACTGTCAAAATTTTTCAACTCAATAAGGCCCCACATGTGCCTCCCAGGAGGAGAGATGTTTCAAATGCAAAGATGCATGTGATCGCCTTCTACCTCCTACGAAGTTGGCAACCAATATGGCTACTAGGGAGCAAGTTCTCGTCATCCCGTGTCTCATAGACGGATGTACGACTTGAGCAGCACTCTTAGTCGATACGGGGCCCAGGCAAGGACATTTTATTCTACAAAACTTTCCAGGAGATGGGACTTAATGATGAGTAGCTTGAAAGGTATGATGGCAAGTTGGAGGGCTTCACCAACCATCGAGTTGACGCCAAAGGACAGATTGAGCTCGACGTCGACCTTGGCCAGCACCCCCACAGGATAATTTCGAAGGTACACTTTATTGTAATAGATGTGAACAGTGATTACACTGCTATACTTGGTATTCCAGGTCAGGTCGCGCTTGGAATGGTAGCATCAATTCCTCACCCGAGTCAAGTTCCCCACACCGCCGGAGTAGGATGTGTACAAGGCACAACTCGAGCCTACCGGATCATGTTCTCGTGAGAAAGAAAGAAAAGGGAGTTAGAAATTGAGACTGCAGGTGGTTACCTGAAGCTGTCCCAGTCGGCCACCAAAACTACTCCTTCCGATCGTCAACAATCACCAATGTGGAGGAGTCGACCTATCGCTCAAATGACGAGGTCATGATTGAGTCGACACGTCACTACGAAACCACAGAGGTCGATCCAGATGTAGTTATGGTCGACCAAGTCCTCATAGGAAACCTATGCCTCCAGATCGACAATAACTCGGGGGCCACCACCACCAGCGAGGTTGCAGATAAGCTGGATGATATGATAGCAGAAGAAGCTCCACACCTGGGGGCCGAGGAGAGACAAAGGGTCAGAGAAATAATCATTGAGACTCTGCAATTCAGGGATGGACCAGAGCTAGAGGCCGTGGATGAGCTAGAGTCGCAATCACTAACCCTTCCTACCCCGACCAAAAATTCAAATTGGAAAGCAAATATCTGTCGAGGAGCGAGCGTAAATCATTGAGCTACTCAAGGAGAGTAATGACGTCTTCGCATGGAGAGTAGAAGACATGAGGGGATCAAGGAAGAGGGTCGACGTCACCGACTTGAAGTCAACCCGACCATAAAGCCTAGACCCCAAAAATTGAGAAGTTTTGCTCGTGATAAGGAGGAAGCCATAAAAACTGAGGTACAAAAACTTTTAAGTGCAGGGATAATCAAGGAGGCCACTCACACAACGTGGTTGGCCAATGTGGTCATGGTGAAGAAATCAAATGGCAAATGGCGGATGTGTGTCGACTTCACCACTCTAAATCTTGCCTCGCCCAGAAGGATGCCTATCCTCTTCCAAGAATTGACAAACTAGTTGATTCTATTGCCAGTCAATCCACCCTCAGCTTCCTCGATGCTTATTCAGGATACCACCAGATTAAGATGCACGAAGATGACATTGTGAAAATAGCTTTCCAAGCAGCTGGAGGCATCTACTGCTATAACATGATGCCCTTTGGATTGAAGAATTCAGGGGCGACTTATCAAAGAATGGTGAACAAAGTCTTTGCCTCTCAAATTGGCCGAAACATGGAGGCCTACGTCGACGATATGGTCATCAAAATAAAGACTGGACGTCACGTGGTCGACCTAAAGGAAACATTCGCCAATTTAAGAGCAAACGACATGAAGCTCAACCCTAGCAAGTGTGTCTTTGGTGTAGCTGCTGGAAAGTTCCTTGGATTTATGGTATCTCAGCGAGGTATAGAAGCTAACCCGGAGAAGATCAAGGCTCTAGTCGACATGAAAGAGCCGACCAGTATAAAGGAGATGCAGCGACTTAACGGCAGGGTGGCAGCTCTTGGCCGCTTCATATCTAAGTCAGCAGAGAGGTCTCTCCCCTTCTTCAAAGCGTTGAGGGGGACGAAATTTTTTGAATGGACGACCGAATGTCATTCGTCGTTCCAACAGCTGAAGGATTACCTCGCTACTCCACCTGTCCTGAGTAGCCCGACCACTGGCGAAACGTTATTTGTGTATCTATCCGTTGGAGACAAGTCAGTGGCAGCAGTCTTGATTAGAGAAGAGGAAGGGCTTCAAAAGCCAGTGTACTACATCAGCAAATCCTTATCGGATGTGGAGAGCAGATACTTCAATCCTGAAAAGGTCGCATATGCTCTAGTCGTAGCTTCAAGGAAGCTGCGAGCTTATTTTCTGGCCCACCCTATCGTGGTACTAACCAATGCGCCCTTGAGAAAGATATTACACAAGCCGGAGAGTTCAGGTCGACGCTCAATTGGTCAATTGCCCTTACTGAATTTGACATTGAGTATAGACCTCGAAAGGCGCTGAAGGCTCAAGCTCTAGTAGATTTCTTGGTCGAGCTTACGTTCACCAAGGAAGACAGCGAACAACGAGCTCCAAGAGAGAAAACTAAGGGGAAAGAGCCAGAGTCCCAAGTCGCTATTAATATACCCGATGATTGTTGGAAGGTCTACTCAGATGGGTCAGCGACCAAGAGTGTCAGTGGAGCAGGGATAGTGCTAATTGAACCAGAATCTGGGACAGTGTATGAGGAGTCACTAAGGTTCAAGTTCGATGCTTCCAACAATCAAGCTGAATACGAAGCCTTGATAGCAGCCATAGAATACGCCAAGTGTTTTGGAGCGACTAAAATCATGGCTTATTGTGATTCCCAACTGATAGTCAACCAGGTCAGAGGCGAGTACGAGGTGCTTAGTTCCACTCTGATCAAATACTGCGACCTGGTGAAGGAGCTAATAAAGGATTTGGAATTCTGGGAGATTCAGAGGATTGGAAGGGAAGACAACGAGCTAGCCGACCTCCTCTCGAAATTAGCCACTTCAGATGAGCCACATGAAGAGCCCATCTCTTTCCTCGAAAATCCGGCTTATGAGAGAATAAAAATTCAGTGTGTAGAGGACACTTCAAGAAATTGGGCTTATGAGAAGTGTTGGATCGAAGAAATGAAGGCGTACATAGAAAGTGGCGAGTTGCCTGATGACGAAAAGAAAGCTCGAGCAATCAAAAAGAAAGCTACGAGATACGTCATTCAAGGAGGCGATCTGTTCAGAAGATCCTACACTCGACCATTGCTAAAGTGCATCCACCCTCAAGAGGTCGCCCTATTGATACATGAAGTACACAGTGGGATTTGTAGCGGACACCCGGGGGCCAGGACTCTTGCTGACAAGTTAATCACTTTGGGGTACTACTGGCCGCACATGAGAGCTGATACTCATAACTTTGTTCAACAATGTGATCAATGCCAAAGGTTTGCCAACTTACCTCATATGCCTACCACCGAGCAGACTCCAGTGATTGCAACTTGGCCATTTGACATGTGGGGTGTCGACTTGATTGGACCCTTCCCACCTGCCCGGGGAAATTGCAAGTATGTGATCGTTGCCATAGATTACTTCACTAAATGGGTTAAGGCCAAACCATTAGCTCGCATCACAGAGGAGAATGCTATCAACTTCATTCACGATTTCATTTGGTGTCGGTTTGGTTTTCCTCGAGCCATAGTATCAGACAACGGACTGCAGTTCTCCAGAGCCTTCGAAGCAGAGATGAATCGGGTAGGGATCAAGCATTGGCAATCTTCTGTCGCCTATCCTCAAGGAAATGGGCAAGCTGAAGCAGCGAATAAACTGGTTCTGTCTGCACTCAAGACAGGACTCGTAGGTCGACGCAACAACTGGTTGGACGAACTCCCCCTTGCTCTTTGGGCAGTTCGCACAACCACTCGGGGGCCTACGGGGGAAACCCCATTCGCTCTCACATATGGATCAGAGGCCATGGCACCTGCTGAGCTCAGATTTCCTACTGCTAGAGTAACATTCTTCGACCAGGAGCAGAACAACATCAATAGATTGATCGACCTTGATTTAGTCGACGAGAAGCGAGATACTGCTTACCTGCGAATGGCCAACTACAAGCAAAGAACCAAGAGTTACCACGACAAGAAAGTGAAAGCAAGGTCGTTCCAAGTGGGTGACTACGTACTAAGGAAGATCGAGGCAACAGGAAGGAGAACCCAACAGAATAAGCTATCTCCTAACTGGGAAGGTCCCTATGTGGTTACTCGAGTCGTCAAGGAAGGAACTTACATGATAGCCCATCCAGATGGTGAAGAGTTGAAACATCCTTGGCACGCCACTCACCTCATCAAATACTACTTCTAGTTTTCAGCTTCCAAGTTCAAGCTTATTTTAGTTCTAGTTTTCAGATTAATGTAAGCGTGTTCGTACTTCAATAAGAATGCTGTTTTATTCGACCAATGTTGTGCAACACCAGTTTTAACTAGCTCGACTCCCAGTCAGCTTAGTCGAACGAGCTCGATTCTTAATCAGCTTTGGTCTTTTAACAAGTCCGACTCAACGTCGACTTCGTTCTTATGAGCTCGATTCTTAATCAGCTTTATTCTTTTAACAAGTCCGACTCAATGTCGACTTTGTTTTAATGAGCTCGATTCTTAATCAGCTTTATTCTTTTAACAAGTCCGACTCATAGTCGACTTTGTTTTAATCAGCTCGATTCTTAATCAGCTTTATTCTTTTAACAAGTCCGACTCAATGTCGACTTTGTTTTAATTAGCTCGATTCTTAATCAGCTTTATTCTTTTAATAAGTCCGACTCAACGTCGACTTTGTATAAATTAGCTCGACTCTTAGTCAGCTTTAGTCTCATAACAAGTCCGATCCAAGGTCGATTTCGTTCCAATGAGTTCTACCCTATGCCATCTCTAAACAGTGTCGGCATCTTCAAGCTCTTGCAAGACGACATCGAAGTTCCTTTCAACAATCTCGGGGGCCACCCACGGTTCACAAACATCCTCTTTTTCTTCTTGAGCGATGAAGGCTAGGTCGTTCTCCAGATAAGAAACTAGCGAGTGACCCCTGTGAGCTGCCATGTCATACTGGGATTCAGAGAACCAACGAGCTAATTGCTCAATGGTAACTGTAGCTGTTGAATCCACCAGTGCCCGACGCGCCATATGTCTTTTGCCTACCTCCAGAAAGTCCTGCACCTTGGCCACGATGGTATTATAGTATTCATCGCACTCTCTGAATTTATCAATGGCAGCTTCAGCAGCATCCTTAGCAGTAGCAGTAACAGCGGCCTGAAGGTCTTCTTGCCATTTTCCCTGTTCAAGTCGACGCTCCTCCTGCAACTCGACCAAGAAGGTATCCTTCTCCTTCAGAAGTTTGGAAACTGTCGCCAGCTCCGTCTTGGTTTTCTCCAACTCTTTCTTCCCAGCATCTCTCTACCTCCGCCTCCTTGAGCTTGGACTCAGCAGCTTCAAGATCTATCAGGGCTTTCTTCTTGACCATCTCCATGGCGTCATACGAGTTATCCAAGTCGTTGAATTTCTCTCTTAGCTCAGCCAGTTCTTGGGACTTCTTGGATAAGTCCTTAAGAGCCTGCCTCTCCCTCTCAATGGAGGCCCTCCAAGAGCATTTAACTTGCTCAACCATAGTGAGGTTCTGCATCAAAGGAAATCAGAGAAGAGTTAGCTCGGAAGTCAAACTGACAGGCTAAAAGAATAAGCGACAAGACAAAAAAGGAAAGATGAAGGTATACCTCACTATGCACCATCCCAGAGCGAGCTGAGAACTCTTCAGGGGAAATCCCCTTATCAGCAAAGTGAGCCAGGAGGTCAACATCAATGGCCCTCCTAACCACGACCTGGCCCAAGCTCATATCGGGATAGCGGCGACTCAAACTGTTAAACCTATCGAGAAGAGGCACATCACTCAACCTCCTCATCTTTTCATCAAGGGACTCTTTGCTAGGGGGATAAGAGGTTGGTGGAGGCAATTGGCTCGAAGACACAGACTTTCCCTTCTCAGATCGAGACCTCTTCTTCGAGCTCAGAGGACGATCGTCATCATCTTCCTCCATGTCATCATCGTCAACATTGACAACATGTAAAGGGCTAACCCCCGCCATCCTAGCTCCAGAGGTCTCCACATTGGCATCTTGAATTGGGTCGGAGCTCAGACTTGCGCTAACTGACCTGTGGGACTCGTCACCCCCTTCATTAGCATCATTGGATTGGGTACCACTCTGCAAAGGGTCTTCCAGCTCGATCTCTTCCATTGGGATCATCCCAGCAACATCCTTTGGGAGCAGATTGTTCCTCGCAGCAGCTTCCCTCTCTCTGCTCGCCTTAGCATTGGCAGCTCCATGAGCCCTCTTGGCTTTCTTCTTATCAGAAACTCCAACGATACACACCATATTCACTTCTTGTTCGGGAGTCAAAACTACACAACATCAAAGTATTCAAGTGTTAGCTCGGTAAATCAAAACAGTTCTATGTACGAGCTAAACAGTTCTACGTACGAGCAAACAATTGGCGAGCTAATTGATACAATTCAAAGCAGTTCTATAGACGAATTAACTGATTCTACATACGAGCAGGCAATTTGATGAATAAAGAAATGCAAGTTAAAATAGTTCTATGTACGAGCTAGGTAGTTCTACATACGAGCAGGCAAGCGACGAGCTAATGAATACAGGTCAAGTAAACCCTTACCACCAATATGCTCTCCGTTGTCTTTGCAATAGTTTTCGTTCTTCTGACAAAATTGACAGTTCTCCTTCAACCTACCCAAAGAATGAGTAACCCAGTCTGGATATACCTGGCCTCTCAACACAGGAACAAGGGGCTCCACCACTCCATCCCCAGGCATCATTCCAGCCTGGATATAGTTGTACTTGGTCGTCCCTAGCAACTCCCAGCTAATGGGCCCTTTCTCGACCAATGCGCACAGTTTCTTATACAAAGTTTGATGCCACGAAGGCTCCCAGTAATTCTCCTCGTCAATAACGTCAGACTCGCTATTTGGCAAAGGGAACTCCCATCCCAGCCTACTCTCTACAACTACCACGTGGGAATTCCAACCGCTATGTTTATTGGGAAGATTGGCAAACAGCTTTGGGGAGTTGGGTTTAGAAGGAGTGCTAATCCCCCAATCAGCTTTGTCGAGCTTAGGAGCAAAAAACTCCTTGAAAACTCTCATGCAGGGCTCATGGCCTAGAAATCTACATACCATGGCAAAACATATCAGGACCCTACAGGTGTTGGCCCCGAGTTGGAGAGGAAGAGCATCCATACACTCAAGGAATTCATTGATGAAAGGATTCAATGGCAACCTCAACCCCGCCTCAAATTGTCTGTAAAAGAAGGCCACCCTAGTGGCATCAGTGGTGAAGGTGGTACGGAACTTAGCCATAAAATCCGCCTTACTAAGGATGGTTACCCTATAATCCGCTCTACTTACTCCACAGAAATCATAAACCATGTCATATCGGGACTCCATATTTTTCTTTCCTCGAAGAGGCCTATTGGGTATGTATCCTCTCTCATTCTTCCCCTGTACAACGGAGGAGCCAAACGCATCCACTATTCGAGGACTTGAAGAAGTTGAAGCTATAACTCCACCTTGAGTCGTCATATCTGTACAAACAAAAGAGGAAACAGGGGAGTCAGTCATATGATCACATTCAGTCGACCTACCTAAGTGCGACCTAGACTCCCCTGGAAAACCTATTCTATTTCTAAGGAAGGAAGGTTTATGGACATCCCTAACATAAAACAAGGTGATATGGTCGAGTAGTTCATGGAATAGATGGAAAGTGACGATATTTGAATCATCGACTACTAGATTCTCAACGTCCCCTACAATGGGCAAACCTATCTCACTGAAATTCAACTCCCACCTAGTCAAGATAGAGGCGCATTCATCCAAGGACATCACTCTCCACTCACCGTTCACATTCTTGTACACCCTACGGTTAACAGTACAGTACCCGTACCAAGCTCCTGGTTCACTACGGAAAGTTCTAGCCATGGCGAAAACGAAAACAGAGCATGAATTGAAAACCCTAAAGAAAAGGTACAAGATAAATACCTCAATTGATTGCAGAAGGGGGAGTCGTAGACAAAGACGCAAGCCTGGGTTAAATCCTGCTGCAATTCCGCAATTATCGCCGAGGAAGAAGAGTTTGAAGACGGTAAGAATTCGAATCAGAAAGGGTTTTTTAGTATTTATATTTTCCCAAATTTGGAAAGGGAAAAGAAATTCAAAAATTAATTTCCATATTAATTGGGAAAACAGTTCCCAAGACGGATTATCAAACGTCTAATTGTAATCATTATGGAAAAAACGGCGCTCCTTCATCTCTGGCCGTTCATCGTCGACGTCCAGGATTGTGCCACGTCATCTCAGATCGACTAAACTTCAGGGCGAGTAGCGATCAGCGAGCAACGACAAATTTCCATCGAGATTTCCTTAACTTCCTAGTCGACAAAGTCAACTCGAAAGTTGGGGGCCACTGAACATACCAAAAGTGTCGAGTTGGGCCAAACGGTTAAAGCCCAATCACAGACAGCCTTGACTCCCACATTCTCAATAAGGCTGGCCCAATCAGAGCAAGGCTCAAAAACCCATCTCAAGTATCATTCGACTAAGTCCATGGTCCAACCTAACAGGTCCCGACCTAACTTAGTCCAACCTCATGATCCATACTACAATCCGGGTACGAACCATGCTCTACTCGCCAGTCAGGTCGACCCTTCTTCAAGTGGCGACCTCGACCTAATCACTCAAGCGTCGAGCTAGCTAAGGTGGACGTACATGGGTCAAATCTTTCCATAACCGCATCCCTATAAATCAGGGACAGTTTCAGGCACGTTCTCATGACAAGTAACTGCCGCTAGAATCTCGGAGCACATATCGCTCCACCAAAAATACAACAACCATCACCTATAAATATTTCATCTCTACCAACGGTGCAGAGGTAACTGCCATTTTGCTATCTGAATTCATTATTCAATACATTTTGAGCTATATACAACCGTTATCTTACTCTCACGCCCGAGCGTCTTCGCCGGAGACACATCCGGCTAGTCGTGGGTTCTGATTTCAGGCCAAGGAGCCAGGTGATTAGTCCTGCCACGTGGAGGATCACTGATAAGCACAATTCCTGCAGCATCAAAATCAAAACTCAATCTCATGGAATGTATATTCATAAAACATTAACATTCAATCTATATAATCCTGCAATAGAGAATTAGCACAAGATTTATAATGATTGGATTCGAGTTTTTCATCGTTAGGAATTAAGGTCCTAATTTGATGAAATTCTGCAAATACCGAATATGGGATCTTCCTTACATATCTAAACTGAGTTTGTGAACTCTACTTTCAGAATAAGAAAAACCAGAATCATATTACAGAGGGTTGTCTAGCGCGAGACAACTTCTCTTGTGCGAAACAACACTTCTGGAAAACATTTTTTTCGAAATTTTTTTTTTATAAAAATAAGAAAAGATTGATAACACCTAGTACATACAAGTCTAACCCTCTTTAAATTTAGTCCCCAGCGGAGTCACCATTGTGAGTATAGTAAATTTTAACATGCACGAGTCGCCACTTATTATTTATTTGAGGAAAACAAAAAAAAACTTTTTTAATTGATTTCAGGAGATTCGAGGGTTCGAGGGTTAATTTATGAATTTGAAAGGTAAAGGAGCATCAATTCCCACCTAATCTTAGGATTTGGTCTTGCTTAGGTGTTATCAATCAATTCAATCAAACGAATAAGTAAAAACAAGTTAATTTTATTAATTAGTTGTAATGTCGGATTATGTGCTTCGATATCACCTTCATGAATTGAAGTGACTATACGCTAATTCTTTTGATGTGATTACACTACTCTAAAAACAATAGAAATAGGTAAGATGAAGATGAAAATCAGAAGAAGAGGAAGAAGAAAGGATTTACCTTTTACTTCAGAAATATAAGGGGTAACCTTAACAGAGGTTCGAGATCCAAAAATAACAATCCGAAAATCAATGTTTAGGAGGAATCTACGAGTGTATTGTGTATTCTCTCATGGAGATAACACATCATAATGTGTCCGAGAAATTATGAGGAGGAACCCTCTATTTATACTCGTCCAATACTTGTTGACCAAGAAAAAAAGTATTAATTTGAGAAGGAATCAAGGAGTTGATATAGAGAGTTTGAGTTAGTAAACAAATCAATGAGGAAGGTTCTAGGAATGCCCAAATCAAGTCAATCTCGGATTAGATGAGTAAGAATCAAGAAAGAAATCAAGACGGAAAAGAAAAGTGACTCAGATTGCATTACAGTGAGGTTGTCTCGCGCGAGACACGTTTCGTGCGAGACAAACATCATAGTTTTACTGTTTTGCCCTCTCTAGTTTTTTCGTTAGTCAGTTAAGTACAAAACTAACAAAGTCAGTTAGAAATCTAACGAAACATGACAAAACTAACGAATCTTCATCAAAACACAGAGGCGAGATAAAGAGTAGTGTAATCATGTATAATGAGTTCAGAATGGGGTGTCTACACTAGGTTCTTCACAAAGAAGTTGTAGTATCTCCCAAGCAGTTTTGGCAACACTTTGATTTGCTATTAGCCAAAACATGTGTGATTCCAGATGACTAGAGATTGCTCCCATAGCTTTGGCATTGAAATTTGCATTAGCAATTTCCTCGCTGGACCAATTTTCCTCGGGTTTGAGATCATAGACCTTTTCCTTTTTCGTATTACCACTGGAGGAAGATGAGTTTACCTCAACCAATGGTAACGTGTATCCCTTGAAGATACTTAGCCAAGCACGATGGTCAATTGCATATATGATATCAACATCTTCGCCTTCCAAACGGTATAGTTGGAGCCATCTAGAGTAGGCGTCATATTGTGAATTTTGTGCTGACGGTCCATAGTGGCTACTACATGGATTGACTCTCAGTAGTGTCGAGAGACAGCTCGTGATGCTAATTGAAAGAAATTGTAGCTAGGAATGTTCTGAAACACAACCACTTTTGTGTACCAGTATGCACACAAGTGTCTGAACAAGTGAACAAATAAATGCACACAAACATAATTAAAATAAAAATGCAGCGGAATATAAAAAAGACGAAATTAAACACTTCACAGAGACAATGCATGCTGGAGAAACTTTCATTAATCAAAAACTTGCAAAATACGAGTTAACAAGCGAATACAATAAAAGAAAAGAAAAAAATTAATAAAAAACCAAATGAGCTCTTGACTACTGGAACAAATCAAAACACAAAACAACCATGAATAATTAGATCACAGAAGTCAAGGCCAAAGACGGACAAATATGTTCTTAATAAAAGAAAAATTGTAAAGAAACTCGAATACTAAGTAAGGAGTTTGATCACAAAATAACTTCAAGGACATAAGGACTCTTATTCTCTCTTTGAATGGACAAGAATCCATAATTGAAAGAGGCGATCTCCTGTGAGACGGTCTTACGCTGTGAGAAGGTCTCACACTGTTAGACGGGTTGCCCGCCCGCCGACTTGCTCTTTTTTTTTTTTGCCTACCATTTTTTTCCTGTCATTTTTTCCACGTTAATAAATGTAATACTGACTATAAAGGAATGTAACATTTTTCTTTTATGAAATGTAATAGCTTTTATTCTGAAATGTAACATTTCTTTACTTTAGTGTAACATTTTTTATTCTTTACATTTCAGGCGACGAATATCTCAACTTTTTTGTTTGTTACAAAATATGATTTTAAAAAAATAATTCAAAACCATATCATGACGCTGCTACTTTGATTTGTCTCGCCGTTCTCGAAAAAATTTCAACTTCAAAATCTCAAGTTATTTCATTTTTAAGTTGTTGGTGGTTTTTTTATAAAAAGAAGGGACACATGGCGGGCGCAGAACACGCGGGTCAAGGCTTGGGCGGGACGGATCTGAGCATGCGGGTGGGGCAGCCCGTCTCACGGGTTGAGACGGTCTTACCCAAGTTTTTGTCTAATTGAAATGGCTGGCCCTCTCCTGCTTAAATAACTGTTTGGTTGCTTGCAAAGAGAGTGATATCATAATTAAAAGATAAACACTAGAAATAAAAGATTAGTATGTTAGTTAAGATAAATATTAAAAATTATTTTAACCTAATTAAAATGCCAAAATCTTGCAAAAAACTAGTTTTTTCGTAACATAAGAAAAAAACTAGTTTTAAAGCAATACGTCTAACTAATAAGAGTGATGACTGTTCTGAAAACTAGTTTTTTTATAACATTAAAAAAAAAAACTAGTTTTTTACAAGAGTTACTCAATTAAAACCTATCTAAAATAAATACAAATAATTCTAAAATATATAAAATTTAAATAAGGATAATATACAACCCATAACTACAAAAATTAGAAGAGAAAAAGAGAATATAAAGAGTATTTAAATACTCTTTTGGAGAGGCACTCTTACATTTAATGAGATTCTAATCCAAAACGTCAGTGTTTTATTTAATTAGTCTTATTGTTCACAATCTAAGTATATTTTTCAACAATGATAGTTACATTCTAAGCATTTGCATTTACAATATTTTGACTAGTGACATGGACAATTATTTTTCATGACTTATGTGAAGCCCATAACATTGTTCTCTATCTATTCTTCTCAAATCATCATTGAGATCATGAATATTGCTTTAACAAACTTTTCATTACTTGCAAGTACATTTCAAGCTAAATTAATTGATTCGAGTATAGTAGTTGTTTGTAAAGCTCTGGACAAAGCCTCTTGAGGAGGTTTACAATATCCAAACCTGAAAACTCAAGGCCTTCAAGAAGCTGAATTTTGGGCTCTAGGGTTTAAGCTACACCTTGTACAGAATCTTGTACTATTATAGAAGTCCAGGGATATATCAAATCCATTCTACATAATTTATGTTGCTTTATAAATCTAATTTTTCAAATTCTTATCTAGTCCGATTGAATCTTTTGAAAAAAAAAAAACTGTAAATGTAAAAATTACAGGAAAAACAAAATTTGATTCTTTAGTAAAAATTATTTATGACATATTAAATTCCAAGGAATTCATAAATCCTTGATAACAAACGAAAGTAACTACTCCTATAAAATAATTAGCAACCAAATATCTTCCATGACTGTATTAGGTAAGAATTTCCAAGAAACACTCTTTCACTGTCTCTCTGAGTTTGTTTGTAGGTCAGAAAATCTTTAATCAAACATAGAATTTAATCATTCTTCAAACCTTACCCCCTCCCCGTTAATCATCCCAGTACACCATAATAAGTACCTCAATGTACTATTGAAACCTTCAAAAAGTATACCCTTAAACTAATTAACTATTACGTTCTTGTTTTTCTTTTTCTATTTTTTTTTCAAAGAAGCGCAATAGTATCTTCAAGGTCAAGTTATTATTAGCATTTCAACCGGAAATAAGTGTTTTCGTTATAATTATTTCGTTCATTCACGCCTCTAATTGCATTGTACGTGTGAAAACATACGTAATTAACGACGTGGGATGGTTTTCTAATTGTTTTTTAAGTGAAGTGCTTGACAAGTAGTCTACCAAGCATGAATACATCTGTAAATGAGAGCTAGGGTTTAGTTCGTCTCCACTTCTAGAGGGAATTGAGTGGCTTTGACAATGGCCTTACAACTACTACTTCATCTATGATTGACCCTCTAAGTTGACAAAGTCGTTGCTACATAATCACAACAATAATGACGTCATGAGACGCTTGTCGTATACTTGCAAGTGTGTTCATGAATCTATATGGTATACTTTATCAAAATGCATTTTTCTTACCCATCTATACACGCAAGCTTTCTTAATTACTCGGTGATAACAAGATGATTTTGAACATATATCATGTGCAACTGAACATATGGCAAAACATTAACAAAGTGAGAGTGGTTAATTGATAATCATAGTGGTATATATATTTAATTAGTTTTCTGATTTGAATACGAAGACTGAATTCCTGATTTTAATCTAGAAAGTACAATTTAGAAGACTGGAATGGTTCAAGTTCGACGGGGTTTGTTTTAATTTACTGAAGTGCACGACAAGTAGGCTATGATCAATCTGATTGTGCCAAGCTGAACTAATCTTGTCTTTCAATATTCTTTCCTTTGATCAATTTGAATCTCCCTAGCTACCCATGTGTTTGAGGACGCGAATGGTATGCTTGAGTATGGACAGCGTTAATGACTCAAATATTGACTTAATTAGTCTCCTTTCTTGTTGCAAGGAATGAACATAGTTTCTTGATACTGACTGGAAAAGTTCTTCTGAGTTTTTTATTTTTGGTGCGGAGGGGGAGGCTGTGAGTGCCAAAAAATAATTGTGAACAAATTTTTTATCACAACAAGAATGCAAAACTAATCTTTTTTTCACGATTATTGTGACATTCTGACATGGTGCACAAGCAAAATAAGATTCATAATTTCAGAAACAACAGTCGTTTTTCACCCAAACTTAATTTGGTCTAAAATAATTGTCACATTTTTCACTAAAATCATTCAATTCCAACTTTAACCTTTCATATAAACTTGCTGCATTCATTGATTAGTCTTATGGAGTGAAATAATGTGTGAGGTACACAATTAATAAAGGTAAATTTGGTTTTAGTAGTATCTTTTACTGCCCTCAATGACCAAGTTAACACTAGCAAAAATTGATCTTACTATGAGCTTCATAGAACCAAACACTTGTTTTTCAGATCACTATTTAGCATATTTCTTATGACTTCCAACATTACAATTATATGCCGTCTCAAGGGAGGCAAGGTTTATGATCAAGTCATGTCCTGGAATATGATATCTTGAAGTATTGAACAAGTAAAATAGAAGATTGTGATGGATGGGTACTCTTAGTTGATTTTAATAGTTATCTTAACGCCTAGCGCTTAATAATTCAATGTTATGCAAACCCAAAAATCTTTCCATAATCGTAACGAACCCACTTTTGATTAATGGGATTAATGAACCAATATAAAGATAAGTTTCCAACACGTAAAGTTGTTTTTTCCATAGAGAAAAAATTAGTTATATAACATCCCTAGAGCTAATAATTCAAAATTTTGGAGTGTTCTATTTCTTGTTCCAAGATAAGGAGTTCATATATATAATAACCTTCTGCAATCTGGATTCTGCAGAGCCACAAAAAAAGAAAGAGACAATTATTTTATGCTTCTAATTTGTACACTCTTAATTCGTTCAAATAGGAGAGGTGATTCCTAGGGTGCATGTCCTAATTGAAAAGTAATATTTATCTTTAAGAAATTTCTTTACAAAAAGTAAGGAAAATTAAAAGATTTTTGGCAACCTTATGGCATTTCAATGACAATAATGAGCAAATAGCTAGATATCTAGATGCAAATATATAAGCAAAAGAACGCAATGATTTATGTAGAAAAGTCCTCAAGGTGAGGACTAATTATCACTATAGTTAACGTAGAGTAATTCTAAGAAAAAACTACACTTAAGATTCTAATTAATATGAGAATTTATAGAAGCAATACTGGGTTTTTTTTTTTTTTTTGCCTAAGTTTGCAACTAGAAGCAGTACGAAGTTAACAGGAAAAGAGTTAATTTTGTGCAAGTTTGTCGTGATGGGAAAAAACATCAATTCCCATCAATGGAGGGTTCTTTCAAGTGGTGGCAAAATACACATTTGAAATTTTTCTTGCAAAATGCATAAATATTTTAATTCCATTTTTAAAATGTATAAAGATGATATATAGTTTCACCCATGAACATCTTAACTAGATCGCATTAATCCATTTCATGTTATCAGGTCATCTCATTTTGTCGCAAACAAACGAGTTTTTCGTACTTCGTCCATCCCTCAATGAAGTCCATTATACACACATACAGTGGCCAAGTTAGAAATTTTTCGTAAGGAGGTTAAAAAAACTTATAGTGTAATTTTTACATAAATTGAAGGGGGTCAAAAGCATAATTTATAAAGATAATTAACCATTTTCTTTAAAATTAAAGGTACTAAAGTGACACATTTCAAAATTTAAGGTGGTCATATGACCCCCATGGCCTTGATGTGCATTCTCCGATGCACACATACTCACTGCTTCCCACTTCACTTGAGATTGTCATTTTTTTACACTATTCTTCCTACTCATTCTTTCTCCTACTTTACTTTTATACTAATAACACCGGTCAACTTACTATTCCTCAAACTCATTCTCTCTTGTGAAGATTGCGGACACTAGCGTGCTCTATCTTCAGCACGACCGTGCAATTGACGTTTCACTACAAGGAAAAGCCAAATTAGAGACGAAAATTTAGAGACAGACATCTGTAGCTAATTTGGAGACATATTAGACACAAACCGAAAAATTAGAGACATTCAAAATCTATCTCTAATTTAGAGACGGATTCTGAATCTGTCTCTAATTTAGAGATGAATTTTGTATATGTCTCACTATCAGAAACAGGTGTTTTAGCGACGGAAAAAACAGTTCGCTATTTAGCGGCGGAAATTAAGATTTAGCGGTGGAATTATTTTGGCGTCAAATTTAGCGACGAAATTTAATTCCGACGCTAGTTTCCGACGCTAAAACGAATATTCCTCGAATATTCGTTTAATTACCGCCACTATTTTGGCGCTTGATTTACCGACGGAGTATTCCGCCTCTTCAGTTTTATCAGCGACGGAATTATTCCGCCGGTGAAAACATATTATTTTTTATTATTTTTTTTAATGATCAGCGGCGGAAATTTTCTGCCTGTGAAAATAAAATATATTTTTTTTTTTGAAATATTACACCGACGGAAAATTTTCGCCACTGATAAATTAAAAATATTAATTAATCAGCCGCGGAAATAATCCGTCGATGAAAATAAAATATTTTTTTATTTTTTTTTTAAATTTTACAACGACGGAATATTCCGTCGCTGATTAATTAATTTTTTTTAATTAATCAGCGGCGAAAATATACCGTCGGTGAAAATAAAATGTTTTTTATTTTTTTTTGAAATATAACAACGACGGAATATTTCCGCCGCTGATTAACTAATACTCCCTCCGTCCCAATCTAAATGTCTCAAAATGAGTTTGGCTCGAGAATTAAGGAAAGTGATGTAAGAAAGAGAAAAAATTTAAATGTTGTGAGTATGAAAAATTAAATAGGAGAGAGAATGAGTGGGAGGAATAGTTAGGAGAGAGAATGTTGTGAATGTAAAAGTAAAGTAGGAGAGAGAATGAGTGGGTGGAATAGTAAAAAAAACTTTCCTTTTTTGGGTTGAGACATTTTAAATGGGACGCCCAAAAAGGAAAGTTGAGACATTTAAATTGGGACGGAGGGAGTATTTTTTAATTTATCAGCGACGAAAATTTATGCCACTATAATTAATAAATATCATTAATAAAAATCATTATTTATATTATATATAACATGAAAATTATTTTAAATCACTATCAACATCCAAGTCCAACAAAATCAACAAAAACGAAGCATGCATCAACATAGAACCTAGTTCTAGACAAAGAAAGAGAATGACCAATTTGATGAATTGGGGAATTCAAAACAAGGGATTCGATTCAATGCAAAGCATGAAATGAGATTGAGAAAGAAATTCTTACCAAACCCTCGCGGTTGGCATGGGAAATGTGTGTGGAACGATCAAACATGAGGTCGTCTCGGGGATAGTCCTTCCCAAGTAAATAGCTACCAAAAGTGGGATTTTTCCTTTCTTGAGCCATTGATAATAGGAGAAGGAGAGAAGGAAAGGTTGATTAGGAAGAAAAATCAACAAAAGGACACACGAAAATCTCAGAGAAAATGCCTTGGCTCGGACTTGTAGAGAAAAGTTTGAAAATGGGTGTTTTGAAATGAACGGACTGCTGTTGTTTTATTGCCTCAACAGACTTTATCCCACGCGATACAAGTTGTCCCGCTTGAGACAAGCCCCCTGGAAAATTACAAATTTGTCCTCGACAATAAGCATCGGCGCAACGTCAAAATTCAAAATTTTGACACATTTACCCTTGAAAATGATACCCTAGCAAGGAAACGTGAAAAAATGGTACTGCAAGTCACGGAATGAGCCGAAAGTGATGTATACAGAATCACCCGATACGGCGTCAAGTCGCCCGAAATGATTGATCCAGAGATCAAGTCATCCCGCATAATTCAAAACCCAGATAGGCGAATTATCTATTGGTCGGTCGAAGACAGTAAACCACTTCGTCAAAAAGCCCGATTCAGAGCCCCAACAGGTGAATCGTCATCAAAAGGTCGATTCAGCGCCCCGAAAGGTGAATCGTCAAATCAAAAAAGCTTGATTCAACGCCCTGATAGGTGAATCGTCATCACAAAAAGCCCGATTGAGAGCCTCGACAGGTGAATCGTCAAATAAAAAAAAGTCCGATTCAGAGCCCTGACAGGTGAATCGTCATCAAAAGCCCGATTCAGCGCCCCGATAGGTGAATCGTCAAATAAAAAAAAGCTCGATTCAGCGCCCTGACAGGTGAATCGTTATCAAAAGCCCGATTCAGCGCCCCAACAGGTGAATCGTCATCCCCAGCAAAAGCCCGATTCGAAGCCCAGACAGGCAAATCGTCACAAAACCAACAGGATGCAAAGGACCGGACAGGTAAGCCTTTGTTTTCTAACATCTTTTCCCACAGGGTCGAAGCCAAGATAGGCGAATCTTCAGACAAGCAGGTATATTCAGAATTGGATCTTAATTTGATTCCTCAATATGAATTTGCCTTTTCAAAATGAAATCTCCTCGATTTTCAAAAATGATTTTCAAAATACCTAAAGCATCCTTTTCGTGTTTTGGAGTCGAACTAAGTTATGGTTTGATTCTCCGATAGAGATACGTAGGAAGCCATGCGGCTCGACCATCCTGATGTCCAGAATGATGTCTTTTATATCGTCGATATGGCTTCTTCCATAAGACTTGTCGCCGAGGGGCTCTGTAGACACCCCATTCTAAATCCATCGGAGCAGAGTTATACCACTCTAAGTCTCGCCTTCGAGTCAGGAGTAGAAATCCACAATTTCGTCATGTTTTGTTAAGTTTTGACTATCGACCGTTAGTTTGGACTGAACAACATATGAGATAACAAGGGAGGACAGAATTGTCCATTGAGTAGCCTTGTCCCGTGTGAGACATGGTGTGTCTCGCGTGAGACTAAGCCTTCTGCAGGATGTGCAGAATCAGTTTCCTTGTTGATTTCAACCTCTTTTCTTGATAAATCTTATCAAATCCAGATCTCCAATGATATTTGAGTTCTGGAAGCTTCCTTGGGAGGTATCCCAATCCATATTTACCTCTTAAACCCCTATAAATACTTGGTGACTTCTAGTATTTCAGAGGTCCACGATTCCCGATCAAAAACACAATACACACACTTTGTTGGTTTCTCTCCCTGAAAGATTCCTACAAAATCACCCCAAATCACCTAAAGTTCATTTATTAACCTTGTTGACCAACGAACATCGAGATTCAAGTCAAGGATCGAGGCGAAACTCTGTCTGAATCTCTTTTCGAATAAAAGGTAATCTTCCTTCCTTCCTTTATTGTTATAATTGATTATTAGAGTGGCATAGCATATTGAATCTAGGATCGGCCTAGAGCCTATCCAAATCATGGAGACGGTCTCGAAGCAATCGGTCCTATATTCCGTTTAACCTAGTTAAATGGACGTACTTATTTGTTTTTTTTTTAATGATTCTTCTTTGAAAACCACCCTTTAGCAAGACCGATCTTCGAATTGGGTGGATGCGGTGCTCCTTGACCTTCCAAATCCATCACTTAAGCCCCGAACCCAAAATATTTCAAAAAATGTTTTTTATATATTTCCATCAATAATATAGGTGGCAACTCGAAAACAAAAAATAAAAAGTCGAAAAGCAAATGAATTCCGAGCATCGCTACAACAGGTGCTAGCTAGGTTGGGCGCCATATGTTGGTTCTAAATATTCTATACTTAGAGAAATAAATTGTAATAAGAACACCAAGACAATATATGGGGCGCTGAAAAAAAATGGAGGATATGGCGCTGCCCTTTTTTTTTAACATGTGACTAAGTACCAAGTAGAAAGAAAAAAAAGGGGGGTGCACAAGAGGGAGGTGATGGCATTTTTTTTTGTGAACCAAGTAAATAAGTAAAAAATGGGGAAGGGGTGGCACAATAAAGAAGTCGATGTAGAGGTCCATCACTTAGAAAAAAGTAGAGTAACGAGGGCGGTTTGAATAGATTGAGGTGCCACTAAGACTTAGGGGGTGGGAGGGAAGTGTTAGGCTGTAGGGGAGCTATACCTATGGTGATACAAGCATAATGAGGGCGCTAGGAGTGGAGCTCCAGGTCTATTTTTTTGTTTTTTTAACTACCAAAGTAAAAAAGGAAAACGAGGGGGCACCATACAAGAGTGTGCTTGGTATGGAGCTTTATGATGGCACACGGTCAAAAGGTGAACCTAGGGTGCCAGACTCATCATGTAGACATGGGTGATAGGTATAGGAGGACGCTCAAATGTACTAGTTAACTCCAAGAAATCTAAGATCAATAAAAAGAATTGTAGATGGGCAAGTGCCTAGTGCCTTGACATGGAGCACACAAAGGAACGTATATAAAAGCGTTGAAAACTAGCGCGCAATAAGAAGGGGGCGCAGGAGATGTAGGCGCACTAGAAGGGAGGGGGCTCAAATGGAAAGGCACACAAAAGAGAGAATAAACACTCTTAAAAATTAAAATCCCACTTAGGCATAGATGTCAAAAACATGATTAAAAAATTAAGAAACTCAAAATATGAGGAAATTTAATTGCACAAGTATCCTTGATCAATTAATATTTGTATTAAATAAGACAAGGGCCAAAGTGCAAATAGTTAAGAAGTTAGAAAACTTACCTGGTCCGAACTTACCTTGGGGCGCATGGGGAGTGGGAGTGAGGCACATAGGAGATTGAATTGAAAAGGGATAGGGCACGACACTTGACAGGTAATTGATGGGGTGCGGCGCAAGGACTGGTATGGGCTCGTTACTATGATGGTGTGAGAGGAGGTGCGGCGCTGAAAAGATGTCATGGGGCGCAAGAAGTGACGTTGCCCTTTGAAACGAAAGGGTGCTTTGACCTTTGGTCTTTGGGGCGCCTGACCTTTGGAATTTGGAAGGGCCCTCCTAAAACTTGAAAACCTTGGTTTTGAGAAAACCTTAAAAAGGTTGCTCTGGAGCGCCTAAGGGGAGCGCCGGGAGTGAACTTTTACAGTCACTTTAAGAGCCTAACTTAACAACATAAAAAGGCAAAAGACCATTAGTAATACAAAACTATATGGATTTATTGAAGTTCAAGCATATCCATTTCTCCTCTCAGGAAGGCAAATCTCTTGGAGTCAAGTGCCTTAGTCAGAATATCAGTAATATGATTATATGTTCCCATGTACTTTAAATGAATGTTACCTTTCTCCATGTGGTATCTGAGAAAATGATGTTTGATGTCTATGTGCTTGGTCTTTGAGTGCGTGACAGGGTTGTTGGAAACAAAAATTGTTGAAAGGTTGACACAATAGATGGGACAATTTCCTTCTTTAATGTTGTAGTCAACCAACTGCTGATTCATCCACAGAATCTGACAACAACAACTTCCGCCAGCTGTGTATTCTTCTTTCGTTGTTGAGATTGATATTGCGGCTTGTTTCTTACTAGCACATGCAATAAGTCTATTTCCAAGGAAATGACAAGTGTCACTGGTACTCTTTCTTTCAATGGTGCACACTGCATAATCTGCATCTGAGTAACCTATAAGATCAAATTTTGAATCTTTGGTGTGCCAAAGTCTAAGGTTAACATATCCAAAAAGATAACGAATAATACGTTTCACAGCTACCTAATGTGCTTCTCTAGGATCAGCTTGATAATGAGCGCACAAATAAATACTAAACCTAATATATGGCCTACTTGTAGTAAGGTAAAGTAATGAGCCGATCATACCTCGATATAAGTTTGATCAACTTTCTTACCTTTTAAATATTTATCAAGTTTGTTAATTGTGGGCTGTGGCCATTGGAGTATCATATGCTCTAGCATTTTCAAGTCCAAACTTCTTGATTAGATATTTTGTATATTTTGCTTGGTTGAGGAATATGCCATCACTCAATTGCTTGATTTGGAGCCCAAGGAAGAAGGTGAGTTCACCCATCATGATCATTTCAAACTTGCTTTTCATTAGCTTCTCAAATCGCTTACATAAATTTTCATTAGTAGATCCAAAGATAATATCATCAACGTAAATTTGAACAAGGAAAGAATGGTCATTATGTTTGGCAATGAAAAGATTTGTATCAATCTTACCGTACTTGAAGCCTTTTTCTAAAAGAAATTTAGATTGAGTATCATACCATTCTCTTGGAACTTGCTTGAGTCCATACAAAGCTTTTTGAAGTTTGAAGACATGGTTGGGAAATTTTCTATCTTTAAAACCAGGTGGTTGAGCTACAAAGACTTGTTCTTAGAGTTCACCATTTAGAAATGCACTCTTCACATCCATTTGATAAAGCTTGAATTTCTTGTAAGAGGCATAAGCTAGAAATATTATTATGGCTTCAAGTCTGGCTACAGGTTTAAAGGTTTCATCATAGTTGATTCCTTCTTCTTGCCTATAACCTTGTGAAACTAACCTTGATTTATTTCTTGTGATGATTCCATTCTAATCCATCTTGTTTCTAAACACCCACTTGGTTCCATTAACTCCTTGATCATTAGGTCTGGGCACAAGTGTCCAAACCTTACATCTTTTAAATTGGTTGAGCTCTTCTTGCATAGCAAAGATTCAACTAGGATCTTAGAGTGCTTCATTAATCTTATTTGGTTCAATTTGAGAGATAAATGTTGTATGATCATCATAGTTCGAAGTTCTCCTTGTTTGAACACTAGCATGGAGATCACCAATAACATTTGAGATAGGGTGACTACTATGCTCATGAACCTCAAGAGGTAAATCTGGTTGAGTATGAGGTCGTTGAAGATCGGTTATAGGTATATCATAAAGACCAGCATCAAAATCATTGTAAGTGAGCCGTTGGAGTGGTTCAATTGAGTTTAAAGGTTCATCATTGTGCACTTCTTCAGAAGAGGGTACTCCAGAAGTAGTAAACTCTAGTGCTTCTGATGGATCAAAAAAAGGTTCTTCTGGTTCTGAAGGGGGTGCTTGAGATGTTGATGGGCGCCCTTGAGTTGATGGAAAATGTTCAGGTTCAGGCACACTTCTATGAGGCGCACCTGTTACATTGGGCTCAACAAAATCATCAGAAACATTTGGAGCCAAATATGGCTCAAGGAGAGAATGTTCATCAAAAGAGATATGGACAGATTCTACTATCTTTAAGCTAGTTCTATTGAAAGCACAAAAATCTTTAGAGTGTTTAGCATATACAACAAAAATACCTTCATCGGCTTTGGCATCGAATTTACCTCTATGTTCCTTTTCGTTGTAGAGGATATAGCACTTGCACCCGAAGATTTTTAAGAATGCAATGTTGGGAGCTCTTCCTCTCCAAAGTTCATAGTGAGTTTTGTTGTATGTTTTGTTGATGAGGGAGGGATTTTGAGTAAAACAAGTAGTGTTGATAGCTTCAGCCCAAAAATATTGAGGAAGTTTTTCTTTATCTATCATTGTTTTTCCAGCCTCAATCAAGGTTCTATTCTTTCTTTCCACAATGCCATTTTGTTGTGGAACCCCAGTGGTAGAGAAGTTGTGATCTATTCCATGATCATCATAATATCGAGCAACACTGTTATTCTTGAACTCAGTTCCACTGTCTGATCTTACGCTCACGATGTCATCTTCTTTTTATGTTTGGAGCTGCCTAAAAAGAGCAGTCAAGATACTATAACAATCATCTTTAGAAATCATCATTTCACCTATGTGTATCTTGAATAGTCATCCACCATAACTAAAGTATATTTGTTTCCTCCAAGGCTCTCAGTGGTGACTGGTCCAAACAAGTCTATGTTAAGCAGTTGTAAACATCTTGTTGATGAGGGAGCAGTCTTGCTGGGAAAAGACTCTTTGTGAAGTTTACCAAGTTGGCAAGCTAAACACTTTTTGTCATGATAATCAGCTACTTTGGGCAACCCTTTGACAAGATTATCCCTTTAGAGCTTTGCTAAATACTTGAAGTTCAAATGACTTAAGCTCTTGTGCCATATCCAACTATTTCCGCTCACATTATTTGCTATAAAACATAGATTAGTAACAGCATTCATAGAATTTAAATCAATATTATAAACAATGTTCTTACGATTCCCTATAAGCAAAGTAACAACGGATGTGCCATCTTTAAAGAAGCAATTATTTGAAGTGAAATGGAAATTCAATCCTTTGTCACAAAATTAAGATATGGAGAATAGGTTGTGCTTGAGACCTTCAACAAGAGCTACTCTTTCTATGGAAACTTTCCCTTTTCGAATTTTACCATAACCAACAATCTTGCCTTTATCGTTATCACTAAACGTAACCGAGGGACCTTTCTCTTCATGGAAGTCTTCTAGTAATTTGATATCTCCAGTCATGCGTCTAGAACAACCACTATCAAGATACCATTCATTTGAATTTTCCTTTAAAGATCCAGCCATGAAACAAAGAACTTGAAAGATAGACATTTAAATGTAGGTTACCTTTATTCTTTGGGTCCTAGGGTTAGCACCTTTTGACAATCCACTCATGTTTGACCTTAGAATTTTTACATCCCTTGGCATTTGGAGTAAATCTCAAAAGGCATTCAGCAGCCTTATAACCAAAACAATCACACACGATACAGTGTTGAAAGCAACTAAACTGAGTTTTAACCAACTCTTTACCTTTCTTAGGTTTACCATCCTTAACTAGGTCAAAGAATCAAACTGGAGATCATTTTGTTCAAGCGCTACCTCATCTGTAGTTTTTTCTTTCATCTTTTTAGCATTCCCATTTCGATTCTTTGGGTAGACATAATGGAAGTCTAGTTTCTTAACTTGTTCATGTCCTTTACCCTTAGAGCCAGAATGTTAAGCCTTTGTAATTTCATGAGTTTGGTTGGTAAATTTCTTATCATTCTCACAGCAGAAAGTGCGCTTCAAATTGTCACTAGTTGAGAATCACAAGCCTTCTTTATCACCACTAGACTTTTGGGATTCAAGAATTTGATCCATAGTGACACGAGATTTGGTACACTCATCAATAACCTTTTTGAGATCATCATTTTGAGCAGCCAAGTCATCGTTTCTTATTTGGAGCGCAGAGTTCTTTGTGGTCAAGATAAGGTTTTCTTCAGTAAGAGGAGTCATGCTCTTAATTTTATCTTTAAGCGCTTGAATCTCAGCTCTCATAAGAGTTTTCTCCGTCTTAAGCTGTAAAATTTCATCAGTTCATAGTGCTAAAGCTTTTTTAACATTTTGGTATATAGAGATCACTATCTCAGCTCTAGTAAGAGTTTTCTCCATCTTAAGCTGTAAAATTTCATCAGTTCGTAGTGCTAAAGCTTTTTTAACATTTTGGTATATAGAGATCACTATCTCAGTCTCTTTAATCATCTGTTCTTGTTCCGAGATTGAATCATCATCCACAATCCTTTTTCTAGAAATAGAAGTTGTAGGTTTTTTTGGGCCAAAGTTTGGACGAGAAAAAGAGTAGTTTCTAATCTTTTCATTGGGAGTTAAATTACCGCTGCTAATAAGATCCTCCATAGTGGGTCCTTTTGGTTTTTGCTTTGGGTTACCTAATCTTCCTTTTTGGATGACACGGAAGAAGCATCATCTTCTGAGTCACTGGAAGCATCATTAGCAACAAGGTAGAGATGTACCTCTTCGGTATCATCATCATCGCTTTCCTCTTCAGAATATGTTTTAATCCATGTTACAAGTTCTTTTGTTTTTCCTTCTTCAGCAATCATACCCTTTTGACGAGAAGTTTTCGAAGGGTAGGTTTTCTTTCTAAAATACTCAAATTTGGGCGTGGAAAACTCAAAGGCAAAGTGACCCGATTTTCTACAAATCTCTTGTTGGCTTTGCATTCAGCATCTCCTTCAATGTATCCTTCAATAGCATCCCACAATTCTTTGGCGGTGTTGCACTCCATGAGTTGATGAAAAGTAGATAAGGTTAGAGTGCTTTGGATTATGTTCCTTGCCTTTACATCAAGAGCCACAATTCTTTTCTCTTCATCATTCCATTCCCTTTTTGGCTTCTAAATCTCAGGAGTGGTTGTAACACTTGTAGCATCAGGATTGGCTTTCATTGGAACAAAAGGTCCTGCTAGAATGCAATCAAGGAGCATCTCATCGATAGAGATCAGATGAGTCATCATTCGGTTCTTCCAAATGTCAAATTGATCTTCATTGATAATAGGAGCATGTGAATGGTTAGCCGTTGCCATTTCTTGGTGAGTTGCCATTTTGAATCGGTACCGTGAGATGTTAAGCTCGAAAAACAAAAATGAGTTTTAAAGGTGTTTGCTCTGATACCACTTGTTGGTCCCAAAGGGGCAACAAGGGTGTGAAAAATAGCTGGAGGGGGGGAATAGTTGTTTTGAAACTTTTTCAAACCCTTTTGCAAAGTAAAGGCAAATGCTTACTGATGATGCAGGAAACGATCCAGATCAGCCTTAGTCCAGCAATAGGTTGATCCCTAGAAAATGTGAAAGTATGCAAAATTATATGTTTGTGGGTTGAAATGTGGGTTGCCATGGGTGAGCGGAGAGATAAACTCAAGTGAGAATATATTTTGAAGACTTTTTAGTTTCACTTTCTTTACTTTGTATGTCCTTACCTTTACTTGTAACCATTAACCTAGCCCGCAATTGTCGTGATACATTATACGCTATAAATTCATATTTGATCCTTAAAGTGTAGTCGGGTTGACAGTTATGGTTAAACATGCATATGAATGTCATTGTGCAGAATTTTTATCTTATTATCATTAGAGTATAACACAAGTGTTTCTATAAAATATCTTACTTTACTGACGATGATAACCCATTATTCATATGTATTATCATTATATGGTAGAGAGTTGTAAGTTAGATGCATCAATGTAAGTATAACCCCATGTTCATAATGATACTTGTAGATTATGTGTGTTTGTAAAGATCTGAGACTTACATGGCTAACAACCCTTTATATAATTTTAGCACCCCAATAATATTTACTTTATTTTTATTTTCCCTAGTTTAGAAAGTAGTTTATTATTTTGTTTAGTCTTTGTTTTACTTGAGTATGAGCAAAAGATAAGTTTGGGGGTATTTGATGGATGTGATTATACATGTCTAAATGATATACCTTTAGACTTATTTAAATCTCAAAATTGGTTGTTTTAATGTATTTTTGAAGTGTTTATTAGTATAGGGAATAGAAGGAGGAAGTCATGGATTATGATCTTAAAGAGTACGAAAAGGAACGATCAAAAGCGAAGTGACAGAGGAAAGAATGAAAATAACAGAAGGATAAGAAGGATGTGACCTTGTGCAATTACTACTAACGGATATTACTCGATGAGAGCTTTCCAACTATATGTGGCACGTCCCAATCGGAGTCCGTATGAAGAAGTTATGACATCCGGAAGTTTGTCGAAGAAAGTACAAGTCAGCGAAGCAAGAGGAGTGTCCGCACCCCAAGGGAGGGAGCAGACGCTCCCAAATTCTAGAAACACATTAATCTACTGTCAATAGGGGTTTTGCCTCCCCCCTCATAAGGGTGCGACCTCCCCCCTCCTCCTCCTCCTCCGGCAACGATTATGTTTCCTTTTCAAATTTGGATTCCTCGGTTGTTTCCTAATTTTGACCCATCTTCTCCCATGTATAAATAGAACACTCCAGCCACATTTTAGAACTTATTTTATACTTTATTACATTTTTAAGTTGTAAACAAGGTTTCAATTTTGATTCAAGAATTCAATTGAAGGTTCTATGCAATTTATTGAAACTTTGTTGATGTTCATCATGAATATGAGCGGCTAATCTCCTTTTATCTGCGGAATGGAGGTAATATGTATCGATCCCTTATGCATTAAATAATCTTGCAATCAATCAAACCTTGGGTTCTTTAAAAGTATTCTTAAATCGAAGTTTTCTAGCTACAATCACATGTATAGATGTGATTGGATTTTTAACTAAATTTGTGTAAGGTGATTGTCAAGACATTGTTTGATCCATACAAAGTCGGACTTTTAAGGATATAATTTTGGTTTGTCATTAGTTTGAAAAACAAAATTGTAGGTTCCCTGTTCCTAGGGTTTTAATGTGTTTTGAGTATTATGCAGAGTTAGGAGAAAGTGTGATATTTGGAGAGCACTGAATTGAGGATGTGAGAACGCCCAATTTTACTAAATAGAATGAACCCCTAATAATGATTGATTGTATTATTAATAGGCATATTATTGAGATACATATGAATCCATTATGTATGTCCTTCTCCTCTTGAATTCGATAATCTTTAAATTGCTTTGCTTATTTTCTTGTTTTAGTAGTTAATTAATTTCAATTGTTTATGTAGGAAGTTAAAATCACAACCAAAACCCAATATTTTCTTTTTTTGTTTATTGTTGAAAGTCAAACTGTTGAGACCACAAGTCCTAGTGGATTCGACCCTTACTTGTGCATATTACTACATCAATCACTCGTGCACTTGCGAGGTTTTTATTACTAAGTAGGAGTTTACTCCATCAGGGATAATGTCTCGAACATGCCCCCTCATGTGTAACTGGGCTTTGTTAAGGCTTAAAATGTGGAGTTATTAACCGGGTGATGCGGAGCAATATCCTAGGTCATTAGGATTGCACGTGTAACGGGCCTGCTCTGATATCATCTTTAGTCTGAGGTTTTACCGTAAAACCAATTGTTGCTAAGAGGATTTGAACAGGATCTTTATATATTAATAGGCAAGGTTTGTCAATTCCCGATGTGGGATAATGTCTTTAGAGACATTATCCCACATCGAAAATTGAGAAATCTTGCCTATAAAGATCATGGGCTACTACTCTTAGTATTAATTGGTTTTAAGGTGGAACCTAAGACTTTAAGATAGTAACAGAGCAAGCTCATGTAACGTGCAGCCCTTTACACGTGCGAGCCCAAAAAAGGCACGTGATAAAGTCTGAGGATCCATCTCAAAACCAAATGGCGCTAATGGGAATGGCACATAATATTTATATGTTATAGGTAAGATTTGTCAATTCCTGATGTAGAATAATGTCCGAACTTGCGCCCTCACGTGTAGCCAGGCTTTGCCAAGGCTTAAAAAGTGGACATATTAATATGGTGGCGCGGAGCAACATCTTGGTTCGTTGGGCATGCACATGTAACGGGCCTGCTCTGATACCATGATAAAGTCTGAGGTTCCATCTCAAAACCAATTGGCAATTAGAGGAGTGGCCCAGGATCATAATATAGTAAATGAATGGCCAGTTAATTTCCGATATGCGATAATTTCTCCAACATGCCCCCTCGTGCATAGCCAAATTATTAGGCTTACGCATGGATATATAATTAGGTAACGTGGTGTTAGAACATCGTGGGACTCTTTTGGGCTCCCACGTGCAGAGGGTCAGCTCTGATACCATGATAAAGACTGAAGTTATACCTCATAACAAATTGTGAGAGGGGTAGTTTAGGATATTTATATAGTCAATGTTTGGCTGGTTAATTTCTCAATGCTTGGCTAGTTAATTTCCAATGTGGGATAATTGCTCAAACACTCCCCCTCAAGCGTAGTCAAATTACTGGGCTTACGAGTGGATATATAATTGGGTGACGTGGGGCCGACTAGAACATCATGGGTTGTTGGATCTGCATGTCTAATGGACCTGCTTTGATACCACAATAAAGTCTGAGGTTATATCTTAAAACCAATTTGTGATAACGGGAGTGGCCCAGGATCTTTATATGTTATAGACAAGGTTTGTCAATTCTCGATGTCGGATAATGTCTCTAACAATTACTTTAAAGTTTAAATTGGACAATCATTTAGGGTTTTATGAAAGAGAGCAATAGTATTTGGTGAAAATCTAGGGAAAACGCATTTTTCCTAGTGATTAGGAAAAACGGTTTTTAAATGCGCGGTAGCATTTTGTAAATAAGTGAAACTTCATCCGCAGTGGCATTTTTCTAAATAAGAGAAACTTCGTACACGATGGATCCATGACCAACAAACCTTCTGGATATCAAGCATAAAGGTTCTAGATAACAATATTGAAGCCTTCTGGATATGAATTAACAAGCATATTGAACAAGGTAACGACTAACAAACCTTCTGGATATCAAGCTCAAATGGTTCTGGATAACCGTATTAAATCCTTCTGGATATGAATTAAGAAGCATATTTTAACAAGGTCATGACCAACAACCTTCTGAATATCAACATTAAAGTTTTCTGATAATAATATTAAAGCCTTTTAAATATGAATTAAAAAAACATATTTGAACAAGGACATAGCAAACAAACCTTCTAGATTTCAATGTTAAAGGTTTATGGATATCCAGAACCTTCGATATTGATTCAAAACCTTTGAAACTGATATCCAAAAGATTTGTGTTGGTTCCAAAGGGGCAACAAGGGTGTGAAAAATAGCTAGAGGGGGGTGAATAGCTGTTTTAAAACTTTTTCAAATCCTTTCGCAAAGTAAAGGCAAATGCTTACTAACTCTTAACTTGTTATGAGAAGTGCCTCAAGAGATTAAAATTCACAACGGAATAAGTTAGGGGCGCTCTAAAAACCAAGAGGGGCGTACAGACACAAAGGGAGCGCTAGTTTGGCTTAAAAGATTTAGGCTTAAAAAGAGTAGCTAAGACAATTTTAACACAAACACAGTGAAACCAAATATATTGAACCTATTAAGATCAAACAAGTAAATATGGTAAGAACAATTACGAACTTCAAAGTAAAGTGTAGAAAGTAAGAACAAGTAATTTGGAGAGGTTCAATTGTTAAAGATCTACGTCCTCTACCAAGATAGTTAGTCTTGGATTTCTAAACACTAGTTTGCATTAGATTCTTCTTGTAGAGATTACAAGGTATCTTGCTTATCAATCTAACAACTACTTTAAATGAAGAACAAATCCTAGATTATAACTGGTGTTTCTCTTGAATATGATATATGTAATCAAGCTTCTAGAGGTGTATGTGTGTATCAAGAAATAAAAAGCTCTCTATGAATCTGTATGATCTACAGCTTGATGATTATTGGGTGTTACAAGGCTTTGTATGAAATTTGGGCTTGGATGTATGAAGGTATGAAGGTATTCTTGAATTTCTGGGAATTTTTAAAGCAATCTTCAAAGGAGGTATAATAATCAAAATCTCATTCAGCTTCAAATGGTTGAAGTTATGGGGTATATATAGGGAGCTTCAAAAACTAACTGTTGGAGATCTTTGTGGATAAGCTCTAAGGACAATGTGATGTTGAGTGTTGATTGGAGCACGTGTCTAATATAGCTGTTAGATACAAAGCATTTGGATAAGGATAAGAGTTGTCTTGTGACAGGTGTCTTCATATAAGAGGATCCTTAACATTCCATGGTTGTTGATCTTCATTTATTTAGAAATCTTCTAAGTCTGAGAGTTGAACTGTTGGGAGCTCTTGAATCTTGAGCTCTATAGAGAACACTTAGAAGGGTTCTCAAGTTGGTGCTCAAGAATGAGCTGGGGGTGCTCAAGAATGAGCTAGGGGAGCTCACAAGAACCAAGAGGTGCTCATAAGAACTCTTAAGGGCACCAAGGAGGAGCAAGGGGGCGCTCGTGAGAAGGGAGCTCCACAGCTGTAAGTTGCGCTCCAATTTTTCTTGACTCAAAGTGCTTCTCAAAACAACAGGTGCAGATCCTATTACATAACCTTTTCTATGAAATGGACTATCTAAAAATTGAAGTATAAATACTTCTTACATAAGGTCCCAAAGTCCATAATATAACCAAGGGGATGGTATCAATCAAATCTAACATAGTTTTTAGGAGTGTATGAGCCATCATACCCAACAATCTCCCCCTATTTGATTGATGGCATCACCTACTATAACAAAAGCATTTCATTATACTTGATAAAAAAAAATGTCCAAATGATTAAGTATGGTAAATCATGTCTCAAGTTAATGCACACACTTTCCAGTGTTATAGATTTCTAATATATCCTATAAAAGATTATAACTTACAATAAGGAAAGGTAGAAATGTCATTCAGTGCATACAAATAATATGAGTTTTAGTATTAATTTTAGTATGCGTTTAAACTGAATGTTTTAAACATCATGCAGAGAATATGAGATGTAAAGTTTATATGCATGAGGTTTAAAGTAAAGCATTCATTATTCTACAAACAAGTGATTTGAGATGAACAAGGTTTAAGTAAAAGCAATGATGCATCTTTTTCATTAATACTTAATGATAAGAGTTACATGGTACAAGCATTAATGAAAAACAAAAGCATAAGTAAAGTACTAGCTAGAATGCAAAAAGAGAATAAAAATAGCTAGAACTAAACAGGAGGGAAGGCAGACTCTATAATAGTGTGAATAGACTCAAACTTATCTTCCAAGGTTGTTGCAGCAGCAGCTCCACGACGTGCTTCAACTTTGTCAATTAGGGCACTGAGATCTGAGGAGCGCTGCTACTGGTACAGGTCCTAACCTGCTCCATACGCTAAATCAAGACATTCGAGAGGTTTGTGAGAGTGTTGGTCAAGAGTGCATCGGTGGCACTAGCAAGGTCTTCCTTTATTTTAGGCTCAACAACTCTCTTCCCCTTAATGGCATCAAGGGTTTCACCTTGGACAAGGATCATAGCGATGTGAGCGTTCAACTGCTCCTGAAGCTTAGTCTGAGCAGCAAAAATCTGATCAAACCGAGAATAAAGAGTTGTCTGTCCAGCCAAGATGGAGTTCATGGCAGTCTAGAGTTGGCGGAGATTAGATGGCGTAATGGAGATGTTGGAAGTGTGGGGGCGCTATAAAACCGTGCTATTAAGAAAGATCATTACAACCAACAACAAGAAGATGAGAAAATCACAAAAATAAATTAGTAAACTTTTAAGGCTTAAGGAGGTATCCAAACAATGAGCAACTTCGAGAAGGGCGCTGAAATGAGAAGGCTCTAGGATAGATTTGGGCGCTACAATGAGTAGAGCGTCGGTGCCAAGTGCTAAGAGGTGCTAGAGTAACTAGCAAGCGCACGAGAAAGGAGCGCTATAGGGATGGGGCGCCAGGTCTAAGAGTACTTTGATAATTTATGCTTGAATAAAAAATAGAAAGAATGAAGCAAACGAGGCGCTACAAATTAGAATGTCATAAGTGCTAAAAATTCTATACTTAGAAAAATTTATGAAAATAAAGAAAAAAAATGGTGTATAGGGCGCTAAGAGAGAAGGGAATAGGGGTGTTAATAGAAGCATGGCCGCACAAAGCTTGAGCGTTGGTATTTGTTTTTTTTAATAGCTAAGTAAGAACAAAAAAATTGGGGAAGGGGTCGCGCCACAAGAGGAATTAGGGCACAGGCGCTAGCTAGGTTGGGCGCCATATGTTGGTTCTAACTATTCTATACTAAGAGAAAAAAATTGTAATAAGAACACCAAGACACAATATGGGGCGCTGCAAAAAATGGAGGATATGAGGGGCACAAGAGGGAGGTGCTGGCTTTTTTTTTTGTGAACCAAGTAAATAAGTAAAAAATGGGGAAGGGGTAGCGCAATAAGAAGGCGTTGTAGAGGTCCGTCACTTAGAAAAAAGTAGAGTAACGAGGTCGGTTGGAATAGATTGGGGCGGGAGGGAAGTGTTAGGATGGAGGGGAGTTATACTTATGACGATACAAGCATAGTGAGGGCGCTAGGAGTAGAGCGCTAGGTCTGTTTTATTGTTTTTTTTAAACTAAAAAAGTAATAAAAGAAAACGAGGGGGTGCCATACAAGTGTGTGATTGGTATGGAGCTTTATGATGGAATACGGTCAAAAGGTGAACCTAGGGTGCTAGATTCATCATGTAGACATGGGTGATAGGTATAGGAGGACGCTCAAATGTACTAGTTAACTCCAAGAAATCTAAGATCAATAAAAAGAATTGAAGATGGGCAAGTGCCTAGTGGCTCGACATGGAGCACATAAAGGAACGGATATAAGGGCGTTGAAAACTAGCGTGCAATAAGAAGGGGGTGCAGGAGAGGTAGGCGCACTAAAAAGGGGGGGCTCGAATGGAAAGGCGCACAAAAGTGATAATAAACACTCTTAAAAATTAACATCCCACTTAGGCATAGAAGTCAAAAACATGATTAAAAAATTAAGAAACTCAAAATATGAGGAAATTTAATTGCACAAGTATCCTTGATCAATTAATATTTATATTAAATAAGATAAGGACTAAAGTGCAAATAGTTAAAAAGTTAGAACACTTACCTGGTCCGAACATACCTTAGGGCGCATGGGGAGTGGGAGTGAGGCACCTAGGAGATTGAATTGAAAAGGGATAGGGCACGGCGCTTGACAGGTAATTGATGGGGAGCAGCGCAAGGACTGATGTGGGCTCATCACTATGATCGTGTGAGAGAAGGTGCAGCGCTGAAAAGATGTCATGGGGCGCAAGAAGTGACGTTGCCCTTTAATAAACGAAAAGGGCTCTTTGACCTTTGGTCTTTGGGGCGCCTGACCTTTGGAATTTGGAAGGGCGCTCCTAAAACTAGAAAACCTTGGTTTTGAGAAAACCTTAAAAAGTTGCTTTGGGCACCTAAGGGGAGTGTCGGGACTGAACTTTTACAGTCACTTTTAGAGCCTAACTTAACAACATAAAAAGGCAAAAGACCATTAGTAATACAAAACTATATGGACTTATTGAAGTTCAAGCATACCCATTTCTCCTCTCAGGAGTCAAGTGCCTTAGTCAAAATCAGCAATTTGATTATCTGTTCCCACGTGCTTTAAATGAATGTTACCTTTCTCCATGTGGTCTCTGAGAAAATGATGTTTGATGTCTATGTGCTTGGTCTTTGAGTGCGTGACAGGGTTGTTGGAGACAAAAATTGTTGAAAGGTTGTCACAATAGATTGGACAATTTCCTTCTTTAATGTTGTAGTCAACTAACTGCTGCTTCATCTACAGAATCTGACAACAACAACTTCCGACAGCTATGTATTCTTCTTTCATTGTTGAGATTGATACTGTGGCTTGTTTCTTACTAGCCCATGCAACAAGTCTATTTCAAAGGAAATAACAAGTGCCAATGGCACTCTTCCTGTCAATGGTGCACGCTGCATATTCTGCATATGAGTAACCAATAAGATCAAATTTTGAATCTTTGGTGTGCCAAAGTCCAAGGTTAACATATCCAGAAAGATAACAAATAATATGTTTCACAGCAACCAAATTTGCTTCTCTAGGATCAGCTTGATAACGAGCGCACACACAAATACTAAACATAAGATCTTGCCTACTTGTAGTAAGTTAAAGTAATGAGCCGATCATACCTCGATATAAGTTTGATCAACTTTCTTACCTTTTAAATATTTATCAAGTTTGTTACATGTGCCATTGGAGTGTCATATTCTCTAGCATTTTCAAGTACAAACTTCTTGATTAGATATTTTGTATATTTTGCTTGGTTGAGGAAGATGCCATCACTCAATTGCTTGATTTGGAGCCCAAGGAAGAAGGTGAGTTCTCCCATTATGCTCATTTCAAACTTGCTTTTCATTAGCTTCTCAAATCGCTTACATAAATTCTCATTAGTAGATTCAAATATAATATCATCAACGTAAATTTGAACAAGTAAAGAATGATCATTATGTTTGGCAATGAAAAGAGTTGTATCGATCTTATCGTGCTTGAAGCCTTTTTCAAAAAGAAATTTAGATTGAGTATCATACCATTCTCTTGGAGCTTGCTTGAGTCCATACAAAGATTTTTGAAGTTTGAAGACATAGTTGGGAAATTTGTTATCTTTAAAACCAGGATGTTGAGCTACAAAGACTTGTTCTTGGAGTTCACCATTTATATATTAACTCTTCACATCCATTTGATAAAGCTTGAATTTCTTGTAAGAGGCATAATCTAGAAATATTCTTATGGCTTCAAGTCTGGCTACAGATTTAAAGGTTTCATCATAGTCGATCCCTTCTTCTTGCCTATAACCTTGTGCAACTAACCTTGATTTATTTCTCGTGATGATTTCATTATAATCCATCTTGTTTCTAAACACCCATTTGGTTCCATTAACTCCTTGATCATTAGGTCTGGGCACAAGATTCCAAACATTACATCTTTCTAATTGGTTGAGCTCTTCTTGCATAGCAATAACCCAACTAGGATCTTGGAGTGCTTCATTAATCTTATTTGGTTCAATTTGAGAGATAAATTATGTATGATCATCATAGTTTGAAGTTCTCCTTCTTTGAATACCAGCATGGAGATCACCAATAACATTTGAGATAGGGTGACTACTATGCTCATGAACCTCAAGAGGTAAATCTGGTTGAGTATGAGGTTATTGAAGATCAGTTATAGGTACATCATAAAGACCAGCATCAAAATCATTGTAAGTGAGTTATTGGAGTGGTTCAATAGAGTTTAAAGGTTCATCACTGTACACTTCTTCATAAGAGGGTACTCCAGGAGTAGGAAACTCTGGTGCTTCTGATGGATCAAAAAAAGGTTCTTCTGGTTCTGAAGGGGGTGCTTGAGATGTTGATGGGTGCCCTTGAGTTGATGGAAAATGTTCTGGTTCAGGCACACTTCTATGAGGCGCACCTGTTACATTGGGCTCAACAAAATCATCAGAAACATTTGGAGCCAAATATGGCTCAAGGAGAGAATGTTCATCAAAAGAGATATAGACAGATTCTACTATCTTTAAGCTAGTTCTATTGAAAGCACGAAAATCTTTAGAGTGTTTAGCATACCCAACAAAAATACCTTCATCGGCTTTGGCATCGAAGTTACCTCTATGTTCTTTTCCGTTGTAGAGGATATAGCACTTACACCCGAAGATTTTGAAGAATACAATGTTGAGAGCTCTTCCTCTCCAGAGTTCATATAGAGTTTTGTTATATGTTTTGTTTATGAGGGAGCAATTCTGAGTAAAACAAATAGTGTTGACAGCTTCAACCCAAAAATATTGAGGAATTTTTTCTTCAGCTATCATTGTTTTTCCAGCCTTAATCAAGGTTCAATTCTTTCTTTCCAAAATGCCATTTTTTGTGGAACCCCAGCGGTAGAGAAGTTGTGATCTATTCCATGATTATCATAATATTGAGCAACACCATTATTTTTTAACTCAGTTCCATTGTCTAATCTTACGCTCACGATGTCATTTCTTTTTGTTTTTGGAGCTGTCTAAAAAGAGCAGTCAAGATACCGTAACAATCATCTTTAGAAATCGTCATTTCCACTTATGTGTATCTTGAATAGTCATCCACCATAACTAAAGTATATTTGTTTTCTCCAAGGCTCGCAGAGGTGACTGGTCCAAACAAGTCTATGTGAAGCAGTTGTAAACATCTTGTTGTTGAGGGAGCAGTCTTGCTGCGAAAAGACTCTTTGTGAAGTTTACCAAGTTGGCAAGCTAAACACTTTTTGTCATGATAATCAGCTACTTTGGGCAACCCTTTGACAAGATTATTGTAACGACCCCGAATTTTCACAACAATAATAATACTTAATCGATAATAAAATAACCTCCGACGGCTACTAAAAACCATAATTCAAACACTAACCACAATTTGAAGTAACTTAAATGCTGAAAAACGGTAACACTTTCAACGGCTAGTACAATCCACTAGCTCAAAAAAACTTTAATGTCTAACAATCTCTCAATTAACTGAAATAACTAACTAAAGATTCTAAAATGAAATAAGCTAAAAAATGATCCTTGAACTCCTTATGAAGTGCTCCCGAACCGTTTCAGATTCTTCCTATATGAAATCTGGAAGAAAAAGAGTATGAAAGGGTGAGCGAACAATGCCCAGTAAGTTCATATACAACCCTCCTAAGCATTAAGGAGGAGTTGACCTGAAGGAATATCAAACGATACAAATTTCAAATAACAATCGAAGACATAACGAAGTACAAATTCGAAATCATTATTTAACAAATTCACAAATCACATGTCTTTCAAAATCTCAATGGTTTCACAAACTGAGTTAACAAATATTTTGGAGTTCCAAATGATGACGAAATCGATTCAAATTGACTCGAATGGTTTACTTATTTAAAACTGTCCCATACCAAACTTTTAACTAACTAAACCACTCACACATTTTTAGGAAATTCAAAGGACTCGATAAGCCGAACAAAGTTGACTCGAATGATCTAGTTATCTACAACTGTCCCATACCAGCTGTAGATAATCAAATCATTCACAGACATCATGATCACATAAGTGGTCCACTGACCTTGTCAAACCAAAATCCCATAAAGGGAACAAAAGCCCACAAAGAGCACTAATACCCACAAAGGGAACAAAAGCCCACAAAGAGCACTAATACCCACAAAGGGAACAAAAGCCCACAAAGAGCACAAAGGTTGACTCCGCAGAGTCCTAAGTTTGCCCGAAAGCCAAAATATCAAATATACCCTGCCGAAGCAGGTTGTTTAACTTAGCGATCATTGATGGAACAAAATCATATCATATCAAAACTCATTTTTTATACAGAATACGAACTTTCACAAAACAACAAAATTCTGTATTTACGAAAACAAAAGGACGATATAGCAAACGAATTACAAAAGATTAGCAAATAACGGTAAACGAGGGAGTCAAAACAAATACTGACGCGAGGTCAGCTTTTACGTATCAAAGAAACGTACATCGCCAAGAAATATGCGGAAGCCTAAACAATGAAACGGAGCAAAAATCAATTAACTTAAAGATGTATAATCCCTTACCTCGATTGTTTGTACTCGAACAATTGCTAACTCCGATCGGATCTACACAAATAAATAATATCCGTTAAGTACGAATTAACTATTTAATACTCCGTCCCAAACTTAACTTTATTTTACTTCACTAACTTATGAGTTAATTCTATTTAACCCCGTCTCAAGTTGCTCTCCACTTCTAGGGTTTTCCAAAATACCCATTCACATAAATACTAAAACACCCCTAGGGTTTACCCAAACTACCCTTAGGTTTCTAACATTTTTATTCCCTTTTCTTTAATCAAAACACATTTACACACACTAATTACACCTTTTAAAATAATTTACTAAAGGTCTTTTGACTTTTCATTACTCTCAAAAGATCCCTTTAAGTTTTCTTATTCCCAGAAAAGTCCCTTTAGTTTTCAAAATTTTGCAAAACAATCCCTTGATTTTCAAAAATTACCAAACAGTCCCTTGACTTTCAAAAATTACAGAACAATCCCTAATTTTCAGATTTACAGTTTGGTCACTAGGGTTTTGGAAACTGATTTTCACCTTTTAAATCTTGGTTAGATTTCTAACCAAAAATATTTTTACTCATAATTTAACCTTTTTGATACTAAAATATTTACCCAAAACGATTTTGTAAACAAGTTTTAACATCAAAAATATTAACACAACACACACTAACCCTAATTTCAATCATCATAAACCCTAGCATGCATATTAGGTCCAACCTAATTTACTTAACATGTTTTCCAATCTTAATCAATACTAGGTTTTCAATTAATCAATGATTCGATAAATATAATGTCCTTAAATTAATTCTTAATTAATCAACAATATTCATAATAAAAACACCAATCTAATCTCAAGAGTTTCTAGTATTTTCTAGGCTTTAAATTTAAGAACAATAATTTAGGCCGAAACGAATACTTACTTACCTAGTTTTTAATCACAACAATTGCTTCTTCTTTCTTCAATCACACGGCTCTTCAATCACACGGCTGACCCTTTTTTTTTCTTCTTCATTTGTACTCACATACTCACGGCTGATCTCTCCTTCTCATGGTTAGAAAAGTGCCGCCTCCTCCCTCTCTCTCTATGTTGATCTTAAAATATTAACTGTTCTAGGTTTAGGTCAAGCCATAATGTAGTCTAATTATATCATTTACTAATATACCCTTATCGGGCCAAACCCAAATAGTCTTTTCAACTTATTTATCCAACCGGCCCATATTCATTTTAACCCAAATAAATTTCATTCCACATTAATAGATATATTTAACCCCAAATAATATTATTCTTGATTGATCCCAAAATAGATACTACCTCAGTCCCAATTCCAAAACTATAATTAATAATCCCAAAATAAATATTTAAATTTTCGGGGTATTACAATTATCCCTTTGGAGCTTTGCTAAATACTTGAAGTTCAAATGACTTAAGCTCTTGTACAACAGCCAACTATTTTCGCTCACATTATTTGCTATAAAACATAGATTAGTAACAGCATTCATAGAATTTAAATCAATAATATAAACAATGTTCTTACAATTCCATGTAAGCAAAGTAACGCCGGAGGTGCCATCTTTAATGAAGCAATTATTTGAAGTTAAATGGCAGTTCAATCCTTTGTCACAAAATTAAGATATGGAGAGTAGGTTGTGCTTGAGACCTTCAACAAGAGCTACTCTTTCTATGGAAACTTTTCCTTTTTGGATTTTACCATAACCAACAATCTTGCCTTTATCGTTATCACCAAACGTAACCGAGGGACCTTTCTCTTCATGGAAGTCTTCTAGTAATTTGATATCTCCAGTCATGTGTCTAGAATAGCCACTATCAAGATACCATTCATTTGAATTTGCCTTTAAAGATCCAGCCATGAAACAGAGAACTTGAAAGATAGACATTTAAATGTAGGTTCCCTTTATTATTTGGGTCCTAGGGTTAGCACCTTTTGAATTTCCACTCCAGTTTGACCTTGGAATTTTTACATCCCTTGGCATTAGGAGAGAATCTCAAAAGGCATTCAGCAGCCTTATGACCAAAACAATCACACATGATATAGTGTTGAAAGCCACTAAACTGAGTTTTAACCAACTCTTTACCTTTCTTAGGTTTACCATCCTTAACTAGGTCAAAGAATCAAACTGGAGATCATTTTATTCAAGCGCTACCTCATCTGTAGTTTTTTCTTTCATCTTTTTAGCATTCCTAGTTTGATTCTTTGGGTAGACATAATGGAAGTCTAGTTTCTTAAATTTTTCATGTCCTTTACCCTTAGAGCCAGAATGTTTAGCCTTTGTAATTTCAAGAGTTTGGTTGGTAAATTTCTTATCATTCTCACAGCAGAAAGTGCACTTTAAATTGTCACTAGTTGAGAATCCCAAGCCTTCGTTATCACCACTAGACTTTTGGGATTCAAGAATTTGATCCATAGTGACACAAGATTTGGTACACTCATCAATAACCTTTTTGAGATCATCATTTTGAGCAACTAAGTCATCGTTTCTAATTTGGAGCTCAGAGTTCTTTGTGGTCAAGATAATGTTTTCTTCATTAAGAGGAGTCATGCTCTTAATTTTATCTTTAAGCACTTGAATCTCAGCTCTCATAAGAGTTTTCTCCATCTTAAGCTATAAAATTTCATCAGTTGATAGTGCTAAAGCTTTTTTAACATTTTGGTATCTAAAGATCACTATCTTAGTCTCTTTAATCATTTGTTCTTGTTCCGAGATTGAATCATCATCCACGATCCTTTTTCTAGAAATAGAAGTTGTAAGTTTTTTCGGGCCAGTGTTGGGATGAGAAAAAGAGTAGTTTCCAATCTTTCACTGGAAGTAATTACCGCTGCTAATAAGCTCCTCCGCAGTAGGTCCTTTTGGTTTTTGCTTTGGGGTTACCTAATCTTCCTTTTTGGATGACATGGATGAAGCATCATCTTCTGAGTCATTGGAAGCATCATTAGCAACAAGGTAGAGATGTACCTCTTCGGTATCATCATCATCGCTTTCCTCTTCAGAATCTGTTTTAATCCATGTTACAAGTTCTTTTGTTTTTCCTTCTTCAGCAATCATACCCTTTTGATGAGAAGTTTTCGAAGGGTAGGTTTTCTTTCTAAAAAACTCAAATTTGGGCATGGGACACTTGGAGGCAAAGTGATCTGGTTTTCTACAATTGTAACAAACAAGGTCGTCCTTGCTTTTTGAGCCACTAGCCTTAGAAAATTTTGTGGAGTTTTGCTTTTCGAAAAGGTTTTCGAGGATTTTCAGAATTTTTGAAAGCGCTTTACAAACATAGCAAATTATTCATCATTCATGTCGATGAGAGAGGAAGCAGAAATATTGGATTCTGAGGTAGGTTTAGAGGATGATTCTTCCTTAGGATTAACAACAGAAGACATAGAGAGTGATTTAGTTTTCCCTTCAAGTTCATCAGTCCTTTCTAACTTAAGCTCATAGACTTTAAGGTTTGCATAAAGATTTCCAAGAGTCCAAGTATCTAGATCTTATGTATCTTCCAAGGAAGTAGATTTTTTTAACCATTTGGAGCCAAGAGCATTAAGAAAGTTTACATTGACTTCCTTTTTAGTGTGTTTCTTACCAAGAGAAATACAAGCATTAACTACCTCACTATAGAGATCATAGGCTTGTCTAAGTGTCTCATGAGGTTTCCTGCGTAAGTCATTAAATCTTCTTTCGAGTGCAAATCTCGTGTTGGCTTTACATTCAGCATCTCCTTCAATCTATCCTTAAATTGCATCCCACAATTCTTTAGCGGTGTTGCACTCCATGACTTGATGAAAAGTAGATAAGGTTAGAGTGCTTTAGATTATGTTCCTTTCCTTTCCATCAAGCGCCACAATTCTTTTCTCTTCATTACTCCATTCCCTTTTTGGCTTCTAATTCTCAGGAGTGGCCGTAACAGTTGTAGCATCAGGATTGGCTTTCATTGGAACAAAAGGTCCTATTAGAATACAATCAAGGAGCATCTCATCGATAGAGATCAGATGAGTCATCATTCGGTTCTTTCAAATGTCAAAGTGATCTTCATTGATAATAGGAGCATGCGAAAAGTTAGTCGTTGCCATTGCTTGGTGAGTTTCCATTTTCAATTGGCACCCTGAGCTGTTAAGCTTGAAAAACAAAAATGAGTTTTAAAGGTGTTTGCTCTGATACCACTTGTTGGTCCCAAAGGGGCAACAAGGGTGTGAAAAATAGCTAGAGGGGGGGAATAGCTGTTTTGAAACTTTTTCAAACTTTTTTGCAAAGTAAAGGCAAATGCTTACTGATGATGCAAGAAATGATCCAGATCAGCCTTAGTCCAGAAATAGGTTGATCCCTAGAAAATGTGACCTGAAACCACGAACAAACGACTAGCCGGGTTGATCTCTGGCTAAGACCCTCCGGCGTGATGATGAGATATAGTGTTATGAGCTTATATAAAATTGTATTGAACAACATAATCTCGAAATATCCAATAAGACATTACCTTTTAACGTTGGATGTTGTCTGGTATATATAGTAGTGATGTAGGATCGTATCGAATCCCTTAAATCATGGAGACAATGTAGGCGTAACGATCTCCGTGATTGTAGGAGACGATTGCGGATTGGGTCATAGATAGACACATGTGTCTGTAGGTCGAGGTTACTTGAGTATTCGAGGTCGTCCTGACATTGTGCATTAGCCAGATAGAAATTGTACAAGTAGATGATCGTATGTCGGACGAAGCTAGGTCGGGACCATGGATGGTCGGACAATGAGCTAGGTTTACTGATCTTTATTGTTGGGCCATTGGTGTTGTAGCAATTGGATTTGCCCAATCCATGATATTGTCTTTGTAACGTCTGAAATGTTGGGCTTCATTCGTTGGGCCTGGCTTGTCACTTTTATTCCATTCAGTGGCCCCCAACTTTCTGAGTTGACTTTGTCGACCAGGAAGTTGTAAACAATTTACGTGAAGGCTTACACAGCTCAATGTTGGATGGTCGAATGAATAGAAGTGAGTCGCTCTCGACCATTGACTTTTAATAGTTGGATACGTTATTCAATGCGCTGTAATTTCTGCAATAATGGTATGGTTATGGCGATTGGACAACTGTCTTGGGAACAGCTGCTGAGCATTAACTGACATAACGAATGGTTATGTCCCTTACCCTTACCAATTCAGGTAAGGTTTTTGAGAAATATAAAAGGAAAAATCCTTTTCCTTTTCAAACTTTACAATCCCTAATTACTCAAGCACCTAGCAAGAACAAAAGCAAGGAGTTTGATTTTCTGGCGTAATCAAGCTCTCCGCTTCATCTTTGAATTCCTTCTTCCCCAAATCAATCAAGGTACCCCTCAATTCCTCTGTACTTAGGTTTAATTTCAAGTTTATCCTTTTATTCTGCCATGGCTAGTACCTTGGCTTTGAGCTAGGTGTTAGTTATGGGTATAACTCCCAAAACCTAAGGATTTATAAACGATTAGAGGGTCCATGGAGGGAATTGACTAGAGAAGAGTATATTATAATTCTAAGAAGATGGGGTTGATTCCATGGTGAGGTAGGGTTCCCAGCTAGAGAGAGTATGGGGGATTTGGAGGTCGATGATCCACGGATTGTTCGCTTCCGTCTCTTCAATAAATTGATCAACCATCTTATAATATTTTACATCAAGTCTAATAAACCTCCCTTCCCTAGAGAAAGGTTAGAATTCTCAGGGGAATCTAGGTCGCCCATAGGTAGTTCGAAACATACTTCGACTAGGACTTATTCCCCTGTTTCTGTGTCTTCTGTAGATATGGTAGCACAACAATCTTCTGCTTCTACATCGTTGAGCTCCTCCTCTGGTAATATTGTGGATGTATTTTGTTCGACTATCATTCCAGGTCGTAATGAGAGGGGATATGTGGCCCCCAGGCCGGCAATAGAGAGGAAGAATGCGAAGTCACAGATCAACATTCTTCATAGCTTCTTTGAGGTCCCCAAAGAGGACTTCCACCTTACCCATTATACTGAAAGGCAAAGGAATGCCCAATCTTGGATGCAATGGGGTGTGAGTTCGACCAAGGTAGCCTTCTTTATGGTCAATTTGAGGCTGGCCTACGCCTACCCCTAGATCCCTTTATCTGCGAATTTTTTGAGTGTTTGGTCGATGTCCACATGTAATTAGGTGCCAACACAATTAGGGTTTTAGTATGCTTTGCCATGGTGTGCAGGTTTGTCAGGTACGAGCCATGTATGCACATCTTTAGGTGATTCTTTAAGATTGTGCAGAATGACAAAACCTTTGGCACTAGTACCCCGGCTAAAGCTAAGGCCCCAAAATTGTTTACTAACCTGCCTGATAAAGTTTTTGGGTGGAATACCCATATGATACTCATGGAGAGTAGGAAGGGATGGGAGTTCCCCTTGCCCGAGGCTGACACATCTCCCATGAAGGAGGAAGATTATTGGGTCCCAAAGTGGAGTGAGGAGCTCCATCGTAAGTTGACATTGGTGGCTCGGAGGAGCACCATTAGCTCCTTGGGTGGTCGGACAAAGATTTATTTATTCAAGCAGGAATGATGCTAGGAGGAGACGGGGAGGTAGTACCCTTAGTGCCAATCATTTGTAGCCTTAGATACCCGGATTGGGTGATACATGAGAGAGAGGTTTAAGTCCCAGTGCTACTTCTGCAAGAAGAAACCTGGCCATTGCAGAGGCCTATTCCACTATGGTGGTTAAGTACCTTTATGTTATTCTGCAATTTTTTCTGTCACTTTACTCGCTTGCTCTTTTGCTGACTGTTTTCCCTTTTATTGTGCATTTTTAACCGCTGAATAGGAGGCCAACATGAATAGCATTGTCGATCTGGGTGATAGAAGGAGGAATAAGAAGGGGCACGGAGCTGCCGATTCCCGGGTCAGCCGTGAGAAGGAGGCCATAGATAGGAACACTTTGCTCCCTAAGGAAGGAGTGGGGATGGTCCCCATCGATGGATCTGGGCCAGTGGAGCCCGTTTAACAATCTCCCCAAGTACAAGTCATTGGGGAAGAGGGAGAGGTCGACATGTCGACCGAGCTAGAGTCGAGCTCCAATCCACGGCCTCATTCGGCTGGGGAAGACCCCCTAATATTGTAGATTTGAAGCTCGATGGCGATGAACAAGAAGATGCTGAAGATGCCCTTCCTCTCAATCGGCTGAGAAAGAGGTCCCGTGTCGACCTGGGACATGAAGGAACTGGGACTTCTCGGCAGTGGGCTCTGCCTCTAGTCAACCCCTTCCTCCTCTAGCTCCATCTACCCGAAGCACTGACGAAGTACAAGCTATGGTGGAGAGGTTGAGTGACGTCCCTCCGCTTGATGGGATCAATAGTTTAAGCCGCCATTATCCCAAGCTGGGATTGGGGCAAGTTATTGTGAGAAGGGCAGCCAATAGAGACCTGCTAGCCCAGTTTGCTGAGGAGGGGCTTACTCCTAAAGAGTACAGTGATAGGTCGGGCCTCCTTTCCTCCGAGGTAATATTTGTGTCTTTCATACTTTTTTCTTTTCTTCTATTTGATCGTAGTACTTATGGTCGCTTTAGCTCTGATAACTGTTGTATTGACTATCTTCTTTTTGTTGTGTAGTCTCTTGCTCTTGCTGAGTAGGCCAAGAGTAGCTAGAGGGCTTCCATAAAGAAGGAGCAGATAGCCTCCATAAAGTAATCAAGGAAGGATAGGGAGGCCGCCGAGCTGAGGGAGAAGCTTGTGGACTCCGAGTCCCAATGACGTGCTCTCCAGGCCACTCATTTCAACGCTGAGAAAGAGTGGGATGAATCCTTAGTCGATTTGAAATTGGAAAGGGATCGGCTTGCTACTCTTCAAGAGAAGGTAGAATCTTTTGCCCCCCCCTTAAGGCTACTCTGGAGGAGGAGGCAGCTGCGGCCAAGCATGAGAAGGCCAAGGTAGAAGGAAAGATTGGGCAGTTTACTAAGATGATCCAAGAGCGCAACAACCGTATGATTAAGATGAGTGAGGATCATCAAGATGATCGGCTCAAATGGGAGAAGGAGGCCCAAGCTAGAGAGAAGGCTGATGTGGAGAACTTCAATAATAGTGATGAGTGCTACGACATCATCGTATCTCGAGCTAGGGATTTCTATGATGTCGAGCGCCAACACATGGCCCGCCGTGCAATAGTGGATTCTTCATTCGATCTAAGTGTTGACAGTTTAGCCCAATGGGTTCTGAAGATCACTATGACGAGCAGGCGCACAGCGGCCACTCCCTTGTGCCCTTCAATGATAATGATCTAGCTGTTATTGCTCAGCAAGATGCGAAAGACGGCCTAGAGCCTTGGGTCGCCCCTCCAGTTAACCAAAGAAACTTCAATGTCATACTCCAAGAGCTGGAGGAAGCTGACGAAGCTGAGGAGGAGGGTGAAGAAGTCACTCAAGATTATGTCTTTAAAGAGGCCGAGCAAAGAGAGCAGGAGTAGGAGCAGCATAGCAACGACCAAGAAGATTGATTTGTTGTCTTTACTTTGGTTTTGTAATGAACAAGTTTCAAACTCTTTATTTATTTGTTTTTAATCGTCAATGCCTTGGCCCGGTTTGGGAGGCATTTTAACTCGTAACATCCGTATTTTGACAAGTCCTAGCCCACTATTGAGGGACTTTTTATTCAATGCTAGTTGACTGTTGAACCATTTTGCTTTGATCCATATTTCTGTCTTTTAGTTGAACTAGATTAAGTAGGAGATCGACCAAAGTCTTAATCAGATCAGTTGACCACAACGAAGCTGACTAAGGTTTTAGTCGAACTTTTTTCAAGGAATGAGAATGACGTAAATCTTCAATCGAGGGAATCATTGAATTTTCGGCAACAAGACAACAACCCGTGCGGCTTACACTTGCCCCAAGTGTAATAGCCTACCCCAATCTCATTTTTGACACAAGGACAGCAACAATAGACAATCACAAGGCAACAAACAAAGTAAATAAAGCAACACAACGATTACGGGAACCCACCCAACCTTTATTGCTCAACAATACAAGGAATATAAAAGATTTAGGCCAATGCCAACACAATTCCTATCTATCTCATTTTTCTAAGTGCTGCTATACAAAAACTTATGAAATGTTTTCGGAAGTCTCGGAATAGACCGGGAATTTATTCCTTGTAGGTCCTTTATTTTGAGACTTCCGAAAACATTTCATAAGTTTCTTGCGAAGGAAGTACTTTTCAGTACTTTGCTCATGCTAAAGGACCTACAAGGAATAAACCAGTTTTGGACCTTTTGGGTATTAACCTAGAATATTCCAGAACCAGGTTTTGGTGCCAGAAATGGTTGGTGACACCTTGTGTCACGCGACAACTCGAGCCATGGAAAGTGGTTGCAGGACGTCGTGCGACATCTTGTGTCCATCATCTGCAGCCTATAAATAAGACACTCCCCCTCTCATAAATGGATCCCTCTTTTGCCTACTGTTACTCTGCCAGTTTGGAAATGCACCACACACTGCAAACACACACACCTCTCTCTCTCCTAACCAAAAATCCCTCCAATCCTCCTTCAATTCCCTCCAATTCACTCCAATTCACCCATCATCATTTGGATCCAACATCCACCACTCCTCCTCAGCTCAAGCAATCTCAGAAGCAGCTTTTGAAGGATTCTATACCAAACTTGGTATAGAATTCGTGGATACTACAAGGGTAACACACCAAATCCCTCTTCTCTCTCTTATTTTTATCATTTCCATAATTCAATCACCATATCTTCATCTGATTTCAGTAATTCGACTCCATATGTCCTGATTACTGAAATCCAATTGCCATCTCTCTGTTTAATCATTGTGTTTTGCATAGTTGAATGTTCATAAGTTGAAACTTGTTGGAATTGGTGTTTGATTCCCAAGGGAGTGTAGATATCTCCATATCCACACCCCCTTGGTTGGATTATTGCTGAATTGTTCATTTCTGAAGTTGAATTGATTGTATCATTAGATCTCTATTGGTTTCTGGTTCTTCTGTGTGTAGATTGTCAGATCTCTTCAGATGGACATCCTATGTCACGCGACTCATCATGTCTGGATAGATCCTGTGTCACGCGGCACATCTAGCCAGGCGTGTTATCTGTCACACGACACATCTTGTCTATTTGCAGAGATCATTTTCCAGTTGTAATCTGTTCTGATCTATGTAATTGGGATGTGGCCTCCCTAATCAAATGGTCTACAAGTTGTAACAATCTCAATCAATTAATAAAATTCATTTTACCACTCTTGTTCATCATCATTGTTTGCACACACTTTGAATTATTTGGATGTTTAATTAGAAAGACTCGTCTACGGACGAGGCGTGTTGGGTGAACTCTCGGTTCTTCCCAACATGTAACCTGACCCCCGAACCCTTTTCTCTTTCAAAGGTTTTTCAAAGTGTACCTTAAAACATGGCGTGGCGACTCCTATTTTTTTATCATAAAAATTTCGGTGAGCGCACATTCAGTGGCGACTCCGCTGGGGAAGACACTTTTTGAAAACCTGTTTTTCAAAAATTAAGAGGGTCAAACTTTCATTCATTTAAACATCCAATGTATTCATTTTGTGTGCATCATTAATGATCTTGTGTGGTACATGCATTTTATGAGATTGTGAGATTTGTATGCCATTGTGTGCCTCTCTGTTGTTATGTTGCTATATTCTGGGGTTTTGTGTTTGTTCCTTGCTTTGAGTAGGCAGGGGCTGGATTGCAGTTTCAGGTTCTGGTTCAGTGGTTGGCTGAGTCGTGCGACATCTTTGGACCATTCTGTCCTGTGTCACATGACAAGACTGGCCACTGAGCAGTTTTCAGATGCTAGTTTGAGGGCAGTCCCTTGGATCAGAGCGCAGTTGATTGTTGTACCTTTGTTGACCTGTGAGAGTGTGTGTGTTTTCCTCGTTTGTTTTCCTTTTCAAATAAAAAGAAAATAAAAAAAAATTATTTTCAAAAATAAAAGAACATAGTCATCCGCACACTACTCCACATAGATTTAGAACCCTCGGGTGCGATTGACGGCATCGCGGACGGCCATGAAATTCGCCTACGCTTGAGCGCCTAATATCAAACCTATCCCCCTAGCGCATCATAGGTGGCGCCACACTTGTAAAGCTTACCCACGGTTGGTTTTTTGGATACAACATTTCAATCACACTAAAATGAGTTGTTTTGAAATTTATAATAGGCCTTCGTACCTTTCCCAAAACCTTGCACTTGTGGGCATGTTGCCAATGCAACATGGTTTCACGTGAGGACATGTCACTCTCGTGACATGTTCTAACGAGAGATCATGCCGCATTGTCACCGTGCACCGACGAGAAGTCATGCCGGATTTTTCTTTGAAATTCTTCAAGAATACCCGTTATGCTGGCCAAATTTCCCCAGAAATTTGGACCACTCGTCCATCTCACATGGTGCTTAGGTCTTTTTTAGGTATCATCACCTATTATTAATTTCAGTGCGAAGCATTTGGTGTAATTTGCATGTTGCGTCTCTAGGTTTCCCCGAGGTATAGATTGCATAAATAAAGGCTTATCCTTTCCCAACCTTATCTAGGATTTAAGATACCAATTTATACTTGAACATAAATAAATTGTTTGCGCGAGTCCGTCCTTCTTTTCCTTTCCCTCTCCCGTACTTCCTCAAAGTCTTCTTCCTTCACCACCTTATCAATCCATATCTACCCCTGTAGTTACGGCGAGTTGGATCCGCTCTTATGTTCCGGGAGCCTGTCTAGTCCAAGTTGTCGAGGAGGTGCAAACAGTTTCTGGGGTTTCAGTCCATTCGGAATCAGAAATTGCAGGAAATGGTGATGTGTTTTCTACTCAGTCAGTTGGAGGTTCAGTCTCGATGGGTCAGCCGGGTTAGAATGACATGTCCGTAGAAGAGTTGAGAGTAACTCTGGAAGCTGCTTTGGCTAGGGAACGTGAATCCCACTGGCTGGATCAGAACGCCAAAGCTCGAGAGGAGGAAGCCCACACCCGTTTTGTGGAGGCCATGCGAGCTAGATGAATCGCGGTGCTCCGTCGAGAAGATGATTCCTATGAAGAGATCACCGAGGATAGTAACAACGGGATTGGATCTGCCTCCCCTATGCAGCCTGCTCATCACTCCGCACCTCAACCCAATTACCATGCTATGCCTCCTCCTGTGAGTTATGCTCCTCGTCCTGATCGAATGCCGTCGCCGGAAATGGCCATGAATACCCAAGGAAGGGTTCCTCCCCCAATCTCACAGATACATAGCCAAGTTGCTCAGCATGGGTTCAGCAAAAGTGGTAGTCAACCATCAAACTTCTTTGATTTAACTTCCTCGCCAACTCCCAATGCCTCAGTGCCGCAAGCTCAGTACGGATTCCAGTTCCAAGGAAGCTATTCCCAACCCTAGGTCAACATGTATCAAGACAGTTATCAGTATGGTTAATCCAATCAGCATCAAGGTGTTTTCCAAGCTCCACAGCAGCAAAACAGCCAGTATTGTCTATCAGGAAACCAAGTTTGTCAGGATCAGTTCCCGCAACATCCTCAGAATCAGTCTCAGTTCTGAAGCAACTTCTCCTAACCCGCAGTTTTTTCTCCTCTCACTCAGCACCTATATGGTTCTACTCCATATTCAGCTCCCTGTGTTAGCACCGGATTTTCTACCCAAGGTCAGTTTGGATATCAATCAACGCAGTTTGATCCACAACATCCGAATATTCAGTTTAATGGGTATGATATACTCCCTCCGTCCCACGTTAGTTGAGACTTCTTTCCCTTTTGGGCCGTCCCATGTTAGTTGAGACTGTCCAAAATGGCAAAGGAATCTTCACTATTTACCCCACTCATTCTCTCTCCTATTTCACTTTTACACTCACAACATTCTCTCTCCTAACTATTCCTCCCACTCATTCTCTCTCCTATTTAATTCTTCATACTCACAACATTTTCTTTCACTTTTTCTCTCACTTACTTTTCCTTAATTGGTGTGCCCAAAAAGTTAGTCTCAACTAACGTGGGACGGAGGGAGTATACGGGAATAGGATTCCCAGTTCAGTAAGTTTGTTGGACACCAACATCAACATCCCCAGTACCTTCGGTCTTCCCCCGGCCGCCTTGCCTATCAGATCTGCTCTATAATTTCCATCTGCTCTTCCAGTGCCTTCTTCGACTGTGGCTCCTGCTACTGTTATTCCTCAGATACCGGGAATGACTCCGGAGGTGACAGCTTTGTTAAGGCAAATGCAACAACAAATTGATAGATTGACAGTGGGTTCCAGCGGCCTTAAAGTGGTTGATCCAGCTCAAGTAACACCTCTTCCCCATAAATTCAAGATGCCCAAGATGGAATTTGACGGCACAGCGTGCCCAAAGACCCATATTGATACCTATGTGATGACGATGGGGGCAACGGGTTGCACACCCGAGTTCATGGCTTCTCACTTCCATTTGACAAGGCCCGGCGCTTACTTGATTTTTGGCCCTAAAGCAAGAAGGTCGTTCCTCTTGGAGCCAGATCACTGAAAATTTTCAGGAGAAATATAGGGGAAACCTCGAGTGGCGTACTACCAGAGACGATTTAGTAGGCACTATTCAGAAAAATGATGAGTCAATAACGGAGTTTTACAAGAGATGGAATGCCAAACTCAATGAGTTGTCGGAACCGATTCCTCTGCAAGACCAGAAAGATATTTTCCTGTCATGTGTGAAACCTGTGTTGCGGGAAGCCATTGGAAAGGGTTGGTACCCAGATCTTAGAGAAATGGTTGGAATGGGCGCTCAAAGCGAAAACAGGCTTTTAAACCTCACTCCAAGTGCAAATGCTAGCGGTAACAGTGGAAGCGAAGGATTCCGGTATTTAGCGGCTAACCTAGTTTCTGCAATGGCGCCGAAAGGAAGGGAGGCGACCAAGGACAGCAGTGTCAATAATATGCAAGGAGGAAGCAATAATGGGCATAATGGCGAAAGATTCCAGCCGAAGCAGCAGCGAAGGTTTGACGACTTGGGTATGACCACGGAGGAGGTCTACAATGGGTTGCTTAGAACTGGGATGATTAAGCCCTTGGATAACTACAGTCCTCTCAACCCTAATCCCAATCTCGACACGAATAAATACTGCCGATTCCACCAGTACCCAGGACATACCACCAATACCTGCTTCACACTCAAGAAGATCATCCAAGGCCTTGTTGACGAGAAGAAGATCGAAAAGTCTCCCTGTCCCAACATCATCAAGAACCCTCTGCCCAGCAACTATGTGAACCTAATTGATTTTGGTCAGGATTATTTCGTGAATGTAATAGAATTTGAAGAGTCTGTAAGTGGCAAAGCTAGTGATGATTGTAAGAAAGTCAATGCTGATGTAACTCCTTATTTTAATGAAATGAAAGACAATTTCTGCTACGTCTTGTATCTCGATGATTTACATGATTTAAATAATGCTGTTGATTATGATGAATATGAGGAGCATTTGGTTATCAACGCTATCTCTTATGTGGTTCCAAAAGAGTCCCCACTCTCTTTGGAAGAGCTCAAAATAGCAGCTAGATTGGAGGCACCGATGTCGATAAACGAGATAAGACAAGCAGCGTGGCCATACAGCACTCGCTCTGCTCTGCTTACACTGGCTGAACTCAAATAAGCTAGCAAAAATTTTGTGGTTGAAGATGAATGGGAGGTTAATTTGCTTACGCGGTCGGGAAGAATGATGGGAACAGATAATGTTGAACCAACCGATAAGGGCAAAGGAATTGCGGTTTCAAATCCCCAGGTTTCCCGAGATCCTTACAGGTTAGCTGGAGAGGAAGTAGTCCAAGATGACCCAATTTTGACGCAGCTGAAAAGAACTCAAGCAGACATCTCCTTGTGGTCGTTGCTTACATCATCTTATCCGCACAAACTAAAGCTAGAAGAGGCTCTGTCCAAAACCAAGGTGTCCGTCAACGCATCTCCAGTACGGGAACATTATCACTTTTACAGATCTAGATTTGCCTTCTTATGGTTCAAAGCAAAACGAGTCTCTGCACATTACTGTACCCTTGGAGGGACGCCGAATCCCTCATGTGTTGGTGGATAACGGCTCAGCCATGAACGTGCTACCAGCAAAAATGATGAGCATGCTGGATATTGATGCACAGAGTCTCAAGCCGTCCAGCCAAACTATCAAAGCCTACGATTCGACTTCCAGAGCAGTGTTGGGAATTGTTTCTTTGAATCTATTGTTCGGGGGTAAGGAAATGGCAGTGGAATTCCAGGTCATTGATATTCCTGTCACATTCTCGGCATTATTGGGCAAGCCATGGATACATGAGATCGGAGCGGTAGCCTCCACCCTCCACCAGTGTTTGAAGTTTGTACAAGATGGTATTTTGACAACCATTTACGGGGACAGTGTCACTATTGGGGAGACTAGCACTAACACCATGCCTGTAATGGAGATCAAGCTTGATCAAGAGAGTCTAATGCTCAGCGGGTTCACGATCTAAAAGCCAAAGGGGCAGGTCTGCACTATCGATCTAACAACTTCCTCGGACATGATTCCTCCCGTATTGAAGATAATGAGAAGCATGAGCTACATTCCTGGCCTAGGGCTAGGAAAGCGCCAACAAGGGCCGTGCAAGCTTGAAATGCCAGATCCTAAGAGAAACAGGCGAGGTTTGGGATATGTTGTGACTGGGGAAGATAAAGCATATGATAAGGCCGAAGCACTTAAAGAGCGAATGACTCTCGTACCGGGAGGAAATACAAGAAGCCTGACGTGCGCCCTTATAGCTGGTCTCTAAATAAGCACTTTGTCAAGGAAGATGGGGAGATGTTCGTTTGCCCAGAGCCGAAGTTGAGCTAGATGGAAGAAAGGATGGGAATGATCCGAAAGTTTGCTACAAGCCAGAACCCAATGTAGGAAATGTTCGTCAGTCTGCCCAGGAAACCAAGCGTTACTGCTACATACGAGAACAACTATCACTTTTGGGGGCCCAATTATGTTAATCAGTTCGAAAAGCTTGCTTTGGATGAGCCTGTAATCCATAAGATTCATGGTGCAGACCTCGTGGACGTGGATGGTGATTTGGCAAATCTGTTCGGAGATCTGGGGCTGTCAGAGCCTGAAGGTGGTATGCATACAGGGGAGATACCTGCGGAGAAGGTTGTTGCTGCCAAGGATCCCCTGGACTTGATCGACTTTTCCTCGGATGATGATACGATATCTATGCTTGAATTTGGGAATGGGCCAGTTGTAGATCCGAGCACTTTGGAGACAGTTGCAGAGAGGCCATTGCAGAATTGGACTTCATTCCAGGGACCAGTTGCCAGTAGGGAGACTATGATCAACAAGCTTGGGCTCAAGCCTCGTCCGAGTCCTTCTGTGTCTAAGTTTGTTCCCCACGTCTTGAGTCATTCTCCTGAGTCTCTTGTAATCGAATTTGAGTCCTAAGATAGGTCTGATGTCCTCACGACAGAAGAACGTCGTCGTGTTGTAGATCTGTTTTCCCATTTTCTCTTAATAAAATGGTCGATCTTTCCGAGTATCCCGTGATTGCAAATTTAACGATTGAACGCTTAACCAAAAATGAGCATAAAGATCTCTGTTCTAAAAGACCCCGCCTAAGGGCGCCTAGGCCCCGCCTAGGCGCTAGGCCCCTCTCCAACGCCTAGTTCTAAGCCCCGCTTATGTCCTGACTAATCCCGACTAATCCCGATTAGTCCCCGACTAGTCCCCGCCTAGGCGCTAGGCCCGGCTCCGCCGCCTAGCATCCGCCTAGCGCTTTTTAGAACCTTGATAAAGATTTAAAAATAATTAAGCAAGATTCAATCGAAGATAATGCAGACTTAATAGATGAACAATTTTTAGAAAATAATTCAAAGCAGGTTTGATATCGAAAGGAAAGTCGGGCCCAAGCTGCCGATGAGATATTGACCACGGTGAATCTGGGAACAGCCGAGGAGCCCAAAGAGACACAAATTGGTAGCTTCTTCTCCGGAGCTGAGCGGGATGCCCTGATTGAAATGCTCAAGGAGTATGTGGATGTTTTTGCCTGGTCCTATAAAGATATACCTGGTTTGGACACATCTATTATGGAACATCGGATACCCTTGGATTCGGATGCCAAGTCGATTAAGCAAAAGTTGCGACGGATCAAGCGTGAATGGTCTTTACAGGTCAAAGAGGAGATTGAGAAACTCCTACGGGTGGGCTTTATTAAGGTTATTGAGTACCCGACCTAGCTTGCAAACATCGTGACAGTCACAAACAAAAATGGAAAAGTACGGGTTTGTGTAGACTTTCGAGACCTCAACAAAGCTAGTCCCAAGGATGACTTTTCTTTGCCGAACATTGACATGCTTGTGGATGCAACAGCAAACTATGAAGTCAAATCTTTTGTCGACGGCTTTGCGGTATACAATCAGATCAAAATGGCTGAAGAAGATCAAGGAAAGACAGCTTTTACCACTCCTTGGGGTACCTACTGCTACACAGTGATGCCATTTGGACTGAAGAATGCTGGGGCTACCTATCAAAGGGCCGTCACCACTCTGTTCCACGACATGATCCATAAGGAAATTGAGGTGTATGTTGATGATATGATCATTCATTCAAAGGGGTCAGAGGGATAGCACTTCATTGATCTAAGGAAGTTCTTCGACAGACTTCGGGAGCATTCCATGAGACTAAATCCAGCCAAGTGCACCTTTGGGGTTATCTGCGGCAAGGTCTTGGGGTACATGGTCACAGAACGCGGTATCGAGGTAGATCCCAAAAAGGTCAAGGCAATCATTGAGATGAAGCCGATGAGAACTGTTTCTGAGGTAAAGGGTTTTATGGGCCGTCTACAGTACATCAGCCAATTTTTCAACCAGCTGACTTCTATGTGTGAACCAATATTCAAGCTGCTGAAGAAGAATCAGGAGGTGATTTGGAACAAAGAGTGACAGTTAGCTTTCGAGAAAATCAAAGCTTATCTTGTCAATCCTCCCACCTTTGTTCGCCTCATGGGAGCAAACCTCTACTTCTATACTTAACGGTCACAGATACAACCATTGGGGCCATGCTAGCGCAAGAGAAGAAGGACTCCAAGGTTGAGAATGCCATCTATTTTGTCAGCCGCAAATTCCAAGGAAGCGAGTTGAATTATTCCGCCCTAGAGAAGACGTGTGCATCTCTGGTTTGGGTGGTCGAAAAGTTGAAACACTACATGTTGTCCCACACAGTGCATCTGGTTTCCAAAATAGACCCGATTAAGTACTTGTTTCAGAGTGACAGAGGCAGTCTCTCCACCAGACTTGCAAAATGGACCTTCTTCCTAGCAGAGTTTGATATTAAGTATGTGATTCGGAAAGCAATCAAAGGACAAGCTTTAGCAAATCAGTTGGCTGACTCTCCCATCATAGAAGCCCGAGGACCAGATCTTCAGTTTTCGGATGAGGGAATCTTCGTTGTAGAAAGCGGCAACCGATGGCAGCTATTCTTTGACGGTGCAGCGAATAAAAGAGGTAACGGCATCAGGATGGTATTAGTAGACCCGAATGATATGCATACTCCCATTGCCATCAAGCTAAACTTCTCAGTTACCAATAACGCAGCCGAATATGAAGCTTGCATAGCCGGTCTTGAGGCTGCCCTTGAGCGGAATGTGGATGAGTTGGAAGTGTTTGGTGATTCCCAGATGATAATCAACCAAGCCGCCAACAGATGGAAGACTACAGATCCGTGTCTCCAGAAGTATCATGCTTATATTACAGAGCTAGTCGGCCAGTTTAAGGAAGTGTCATTCCAGTTCCTGCCATGAGATAAGAACAGATTCGCCGATGCATTAGCTACTCTGGCTTCTTTGGTGGAAATACCAGAGGGTAAGTCAATCAAGCCATTCAGGGTCGGAAGGCGAGAAAATCAAGCATATTGTTGTGACATAGAGCTTGAAACCATCGATGAGCCGTGGTATAGCCAGATCTTTCAGTATCTCAAGCATGGTGAGGCATCCTTCCCTGTCGATGAAGAGGGTGACCTAAAAGGTATCCGGGCCAAAAGTCTGCAAGCCCTAAAAAGGCTATCAGCACAGTATGTCATACTTGGCGATGAGTTATGGAAGAAAAGGGAAGGTTGCCCACTCCTGCTCTACATCAGCAAAGAGAAAGCTCAGAGAGTAATGGAAGACATTCATAACGGAGCCTGTGGACCGCACATGAATGCTCGATCCCTTATGCACAGCATCATCAGACTGGGTTACTTCTGGATCACCATGGAGACCGATTGCATCCAATTTGTGCGGAATTGTGACAAATGTCAGCGGTTCTCCAACTTAAACCACATCCCTCCTCATGATTTGTATTGTATGACAACTCTATGGCCCTTTGCAACGTGGGGAATTGATGTCATCGGGAAGATAACTCCATCCGGAAGCAACGGACATTCATTTGTTTTGGTCGCAGTAGATTACTTCATAAAGTGGGTGGAAGCTGCATCCTACAAAGTGCTTACAGATAAGAAAATTGCTTGCTTCATAAAGGAACAAATCTTTTGCCGCTATGAAGTCCTGAATGAGATCATCTCTGATAACGGATCCCATTTTGAAGGAGAAACCGATCGGCTACTCACCGAGTACAGGGTTAAACCCCATAAGTCATCGCCATACAGACCGCAGACAAATGGTGTTGTTGAGGCTGCCAACAAAAATCTTGAGAGAATCATAAAGAAGATGGCCGAGCGAGAACGGGATTGGCCGGAGAAACTGCATCTAGCATTGTGGGGCTATCGCACTTCAATTCGGACTGCTACCGGTGCAACTCCATATGCCTTAACTTATAGAATGGAGGCTGTCATGCCAATTGAGCTAGAGATTCCATCCCTCAGGGTGTTACTCGAGAATGAGGTCAATGAGATTGAATGGCTCCAAAGTCAATACAATGAGTTGGCACTGTTGGACGAACGCAGATTAAAGACCATGGAGCATAACCGAACGTATCAGAAGAGAATGGCCCGTGCTTTCAACAAAAAATTGAAACCCAGGGATATCAAGGTCGGTGATTTGGTCCTCAAGATGAAGCCTTCCAAGCAGAGCAGTGCATTGGGAAAATGGGCACCTGTCTGGGTTGGGCCTTTTCTGGCAAAGAAAATATTCTCCGGAGGAGCCATGCAGTTGACAGATTTGGATGGCAACCCGTTCCTGCACCCCGTCAATGGCGACAAGTTGCGGCGGTATTATATTTGATCGAGTCTTCCCCTCTGTATAAAAAAATAAAAAAAAAGAAAGAGAAAAATAAAAAAAAGAAATGAAAATAAAAGGCGCAATGAAATTGTCCCAGATAAGACTGAAAACCTCTCAAAAGGCAGTCCATGCAAAAATAAGGGACGCGCCCGGTGCTAAAAGAATATACCCAACTAGACTGAAAACCCAAAAAAGGGCGGTCTAGGTAATAAACAGGGTTGCACCATGGTCCCCTTCTATCTTCCCTTTCTTAAACACAAAGGTTAATTGAGTCAAACTACGGAGACCTGAGCCCCTTAGTTCTCTTTGTAAAAGGGGAACGTAGGCAACCACTCGTGGTTCGGTCTAAAATGCTGCAAAACCTCCAATCTTTTCATATAAATGATGCTTTTAAGTTTGCCAAAATGTGTTTTGATTATAGCTCCAAATCTTTTCAAAGGTTCATTTTAAGTTAATATTCTTTTTGATGAGTTCAAGCACGGCATACTTTCGACTCATATAACCTGCTACGAATAAAGGCAATAAGTTTTCAAAATTCTAACATCTATTTTTGTCTGCAATAAGTAATCAAGGGATACACATGTTCCATACAATAAATCTCTCCTTCAAACTACAAACAAAAGTGTCTCCTATCTCTCAGATAAAGTGTCTAAGAGCTCGTTCCTGCTCCCGAACATGCATCTCTATTCTTCCTTTTCCTCGGTCCCCGGGAGGTCCTTGGCCTAGGAATGTCAAATAAGTCAGTTTAAGCTCATCCTAGCTCGGGTATAATGCGTGTCGATGGCTCGATCAGACCAGTCTCCCTCAAAGTTGTCCTAGCAATCCTCTCTTGCCTCAAGGCCTCTCTACGAGCTATCACCTCTGGATCATCTCTCATGGCAGCTCTCCGAAGTTCTTGCCTCCGATAGTCCTCAGCAAAATCGCCGGTGACATCATCTGGGTTCCCCTGGGCCTCTGTATCTCTAAAAGACCGGCTGGTCGGGTAGTTTGCTCCAAGGTATTCCCGACGGCGAGCCTCTATTATCAACTGCACAGGACCCCGTTGCTCCTCATACCAAATCAGATACTCTGTGGCCAAGAATGTAATCCCTCTGGCCTGTCAAAGGAGTGTCAGTGTGGGAAGAAAGCCCTCCAGAAAGGATCTGCTAAAAAATTACACAGTCTAGGGCTCAGTCATGTCCATCAGAACAGCATCAGTCATCAGTCTCTCTCTCAAAGCTCGAACAATCTGCTGTGGGTACCGGTACTGCCTACTCACCAATGATGGGATGCAGAATGAAGATACATGCAACCCTGGCAGCCTGACTACCACTGACCCATCCTGAATATCTCTCATGGTCTGTAGCCCCCACACAGGAATCCAAAAGCTCAGATCAGCAGTCCCGTACCGCGTCAATCTCATCTGCCAGCTATCAGCGGCCGCATCTCTCAACATCCTGCGTGGCCTGGTCACCCAAGGCATCACTGTCCGACCCTCTGGTAATGACCCAATCAAGCGCAACCTCTCAGAAAGCCACAAAGATAATAAAGTGGGGCTGCCTGCACCCATGAAATTGGATCCTCCTGCTAGCCTATCAATGCCATGGTAAGTCTCGGCCAACAGCAGCGGTACAATATCCATCTCCCCTTGGCCAGAACGGATTTGACGAAGGTCCATACCTCGGTCACCCCTGAGTTGCCTGACAATCTCCAGCAATGCACCCGGAAAGACTCCGGTATATCCACAGAAGTAGTAAGCCGACAGGGTGAACAACATGAATATGTCCAAAGATGTAGAAAGATCAAACAGCTCAGGACTGGAAAGGCGCAATCTGGCCATCCGAGTCAAGTCTATAGTCCCATCATCAAGAATCATGGGTACTACCTGGTCTGTTGGTAAGCTCAGAAAAGCTGATAATTGCTCCGCAGTTGACCATCCGTCCCGGGGAAATGCTACAGTCATCGCATCGCTCAGGCCTGTCAATGCTCTGAAATCCTCCATGGTTGGCATCAAATCGTTGTATGACAAAGTGAACACATGTCGCTCCGAGTCCCAAAAGCAGGACGCAGCCCGGAGCAAATCCCAATCAACCCTCCAATCTTTCAAAGGCCAAATGCATGGCATGCTATATCTCCTATCAATGATTGTCCTATAGTGTTTCTGATGAAATGGCGAAACTTCAACAAAGTCTTGATGAAATTGATGTTCTCGGGAAGCTAATTCTCTGTTATAATGTTCCATTGTGATTGAAAGTTCCAATCTTTGTCAAAGAAAATCGCTTGTCTGCCAAGCTGGGGCTGCTGGTGTTCTCCTATTAAAAGGGCAGTGTCTGCCAATGAATCCTGAGCTGATTTAAAAGGGTCTGTTACGAGCTTCCTTCAGTCGTGCGACACAACTTGCCAAGCAGGCATGGCATGTCGGGCGACGCATCTGGTCAACATCAGACATCATCAAAGTTGTTGCAAGTCTACCTTCCAGGGCACCCTCCGGCTCGCCGCTGCTACAATACACCTCCATATGCACATCCTCACATATTCACACGTAAATGTACGGGAGAGGGTTCACTCCACCATATGTATCACTATACACACTCACCCGATACAGTTCCATCATCTCATGTACAAACCCGGCAAAGCCGGTCATTCAATACAATAATCATATTTCCTTCATTCAACCATCATCCCATTCCCAGAGCGGATGGATTCATGCAAACAAACTAACATAGTTTAAATCTTTGCTAACAGAGTAGCATAGCCAGATATAGTGCTTGGAGTGTTGTTTCCCCCGCAGGTACAATAATCAACTGAGCATCATCAAATCATGAGGACTGTCCCTCAACCAAAATCGAGATAAAGAGTCCAAATCTATCAGTCTCCCCAGCAATGTGCATCAAGATCATCGGTCCCGCCGCTAAGTCGTCAGCGAAATCCGCTTTCCATGGTAATCTAGCAAAAAAAATTCATGTCCTATCAAGCAAAGTTCATGACTCCAAAGTCAGCCAATCATCACCAAAGATCGTCCCTCAATCAGTAAACCAGCAACTTTTCATAAACAGTGGTATAAGACCCTCCGGCAGCCACAATCATCAGCAGTTGTAGCTTAAGACCCTCCGACAACTACAATCCTCCACGATCACCGGTCGTAGCATCATTCCCTCCGGCAGCTACAGGTCATCTCACACAACCGGGTTCAGACGCCTCCTAACAGTCTTTCACCGGGTTCAGACGCCTCCCAACAGTCTTCCATTGGGTTCAGACGCCTCCCAACAGTCTTTCATCGGGTTCAGACGCCTCCCAACAGTCTTCCATCGGGTTCAGACGCCTCCAAACAGTCTTTCACCGGGTTCAGACGCCTCCAAACAATCTTCCATCGGGTTCAGATGCCTCCCAACAGTCTTCCATCGGGTTCAGACGCCTCCAAACAGTCTTTCATCGGGTTCAGACGCCTCCTAACATTCTTTCATCGGGTTCAGACGCCTCCTAACAGTCTTCCACCGGGTTCAGACGCCTCCAAACCGTCTTCCACCGGGTTCAGACGCCTCCCAACTGTCTTCCATCGAGTTCAGACGCCTCCAAACAGTCTTCCATCGGGTTCAGATGCCTCCTAACAGTCTTTCATCGGGTTCAGACGCCTCCAAACAGTCTTTCACCGGGTTCAGACGCCTCCAAACAGTCTTCCATCGGGTTCAGACGCCTCCTAATAGTCTCTTTGGGTCAGACACCTCCGAATAGTCTGAACTACGACCGGCTTGATTCCCTCCAGGGATACGTAGGAATCCTTTCTCCAAAGGTCCAGCCATCCGATCTCACCAGTCATTGTCCAGCCATCTGCCATATCCCCAACCGTTCATTGGGATTGGGTCTTCTTTTATCGACAACCTCACTTCCTCCATAAGTGACGTTGTCGAGGGGCTCTGTAAGTACGCCAATCCAATTCGCGACCCTTCTTAGGTGCATTTTAATATGATAAAATTGCATTAGGGGCGTTTTGGTAAATTCCCGGTCTATTTCGAGATTTCCGGAAACATTTCATAAGTTTCTTGCGAAGGAAGTACTTTTCAGTACTTTGCTCATGCTAAAGGACCTACAAGGAATAAACCAGTTTTGGACCTTTTGGGTATTAACCTAGAATGTTCCAGAACCAGGTTTTGGCACCAAAAATGGTTGGTGACACCTTGTGTCACGTGATAACTCGAGCCATGGAAAGTGATTGCAGGACGTCGTGCGACACCTTGTGTCCATCATCTGCAGCCTATAAATAAGACCCTCCCCTTCTCATAAATGGATCTCTCTTTTGCCTAATGTTACTCTGCCAGTTTGAAAATGCACCACACACTGCAAACTCACTCCTCTCTCTCTCCTAACCAAAAATCCCTCCAATCCTCCTTCAATTCCCTCCAATTCACCCATCATCATTTGGATCCAACATCCACCACTCCTCCTCAGCTCAAGCAATCTCAGAAGCAGCTTTTGAAGGATTCTATACCAAACTTGGTATAGAATTCGTGGATACTACAAGGGTAACACACCAAATCCCTCTTCTCTCTCTTATTTTTGTCATTTCCATAATTCAATCATCATATCTTCATCTGATTTCAGTAATTCAACTCCATCTGTCCTGATTGCTGAAATCCAATCGCCATCTCTCTGTTTAATCATTGTGTTTTGCATAGTTGAATGTTCATAAGTTGAAACTTGTTGGAATTGGTGTTTGATTCCCAAGGGAGTGTGGATCTCTCCATATCCACACCCCCTTGGTTGGATTATTGCTGAATTGTTCATTTCCAAAGTTGAATTGATTGTATCATTAGATCTCTATTGGTTTCTGGTTATTCTGTGTGCAGATTGTCAGATCTCTGCAGATGGACGTCCTGTGTCATGCGACACATCTAGCCAGGCGTGTTATGTGTCACGCGACACATCTTGTCTATTTGCAGAGATCATTTTCCAGTTGTAATATGTTCTGATCTATGTAATTGGGATGTGGCCTCCCTAATCAAATGGTCTAGAAGTTGTAACAATCTCATTCAATTAATAAAATTCATTTTACCACTCTTGTTCATCATCATTGTTTGCACACACTTTGAATTATTTGGATGTTTAATTAGAAAGACTCATCTACGGATGAGGCGTGTTGGGTGAACTCTCAGTTCTTCCCAACACGTAACCTGACCCCCGGACCCTTTTCTCTTTCAAAGGTTTTTCAAAGTGTACCTTAAAACATGGCGTGGCGACTCCTATTTTTTTTATCATAAAAATTTCGGCGGGCGCACATTGAAAATGATCTTCTAAATAGTGCATCACCATGTATAGCTAATCTAGGGGACTTTTTCTTGATTGCTCTCACTTTTTGCTTGTCAACTGGTAGCTCGCCTGTTTCAATGTAAGCCTTCATTTCATCAATCCAACATTTAGAGCCGTAGACCGATCATAGAACATGAACTCTTTCATATGCTAGATGCTCTAAGTATGAGATTGGCTCTCCATGAAGCTCGTCTGAGGTAGCCAGTTTGGAAATTAGGTCGACCAACTCATTTTCTTCGTGGCCTACCCTCTGTATCCCCCAAAACTCCAAGTCTTGAACCATCCTTTTCACTAGCTCGCAGTGCTTGATAAGAATGGGATTGACCACTTCGTACTCTCCTTTGATTTGATTCATGATTAGTTGTGAGTCACAATAAGCTATGATCTTGGTTGCCCCAAAGCATCTAGCATATTCAACCGCTGCAATCAAGGCCTCATACTCGGCCTGGTTGTTGGAGGCTTGGAACTTGAATCTTTGAGCTTCTTCAAAGGCTCTACATATCTCTGGCTCGATCAACAGAATTCCAGCTCCACTAAAATTCTTGGTAGCAGACCAATCTGAGTAAACCTTCCAGCAATCGTCGGGTAAATTGGCTACCTGTTTGTTTGATTGTTCCTTCCCCTTCAAGCTTTCTTTGTGGTGATCTCCCTATTATCTTCCTTGGTAAATGTAAGCTCGACCAAAAATTCTGCCAAAGGTTGAGCTTGCAAAGCTTTTTGAGGCCTGTATTCAATATCAAACTCCGTCAATTCTATGGAGTCGACCTGAAATTTTTGGCTTATGCAATATCTTCCTCAAAGGAGCGTTTGTCAGCACGATAATGGGGTGAGCAGAGAAGTATGCTTGTAGCTTTCTTGCTGCAACTACCAAGGCAGAGGCTACCTTTTAAGTGTTGAAGTACCTCCCTTCTACGTCGGATAAAGCCTTACTCACATAATAAACTGGCTTTTAAAGGCCTTTATCCTCTCTGACCAGAACTGCAGATACTGCTCGATCTCCAGCTGAAAGGTAGACGTACAAATTCTCTCCTTGAATTGGGATACTCAGCAATTGTGGAGAGGCGAGATATTTCTTGAGCTGTTGGAATAACGAGGAGCATTTGGTCGTCCACTCAAAGTTTTTCATCCCCCTCAAAGTTTTAAAGAAGGGGAGAGACCTCTCAACTCACTTGGCTATGAAATGACCCAAAGTTGTGACCTTACCATTCAATCGTTGTACCTCCTTGATGCACGTAGGCTCTTGCATCTCTGCCAAGGCCTTTATTTTTTTTAGATTAGCTTCAATGCCTCTTTATGATACCATGAACCCTAGAAACTTGCCTGCAGCTACCCCAACTACCCACTTGCTCGGATTTAGCTTCATGTTGTTTGCTCGTAGTTTGGCGAATGTTTCCCTTAGGTCGACCACATGACGACCAGTCTTGGTTTTGATGACCATGTCGTCGATATAGGCCTCCATGTCTCGGCCAATGTCTAGCAAAGACTCTATTCACCACCCTCTGATAGGTAGCTCCAGCATTCTTCAACCCGAATGGCAGCTTTGTAGCAATATATACCTCCAGTAGCTTGGAAGGATGTCTTTTCAATATCGTCCTTGTGCATTCTGATCTGGTGGCATCCCGAATAGGCGTCGAGGAAACTGAGGATAGCGTGCCCAGCAATTGAGTCGACCAACTTGACCATCACTACATTTGCTAGCCAAGTAGTGTAGGATGCCTCCTTTATTATACCTGCACTAAGGAGTTTATTTACCTCTTGTATGATGGTCGTTTATT